>CAUYON010114765.1:0-16676 GCA_963573935.1 Arctocebus calabarensis | reverse complement strand
GAGACTCGCTTGAGCCCAGGAATTGGAGGTAGCTGTTAGCTGTGATGCCATGGCACTCTATCCAGGGTGACAGCTTGAGGCTCTGTCTAAAAAAAAAAAAAAAAAAAAAAAAAAAGATGTTCATAGCCTTAATCCAAGATTTCTATTCCTGGGAATTTATCCCCAGGAATGAATTACACAGATTAAAAAAAAAAGAAAGAAAGAAATCCTTAACTGCAAATTCATCTACATTAGCAAAAAAGTGGAAATAACCTAAAATGTTCAGCACTAGGGAATGTCTTAATCTCATTACATCAGCAGAATAATAAAACCATTTATAATCTTTTTAAAGATGATGGTAAAACATGGAAAATATTTGAGAAAATATTTAAATGAGTCTGAAGGATACAATCCTAACAGTGTCAATTACTGAAAAGAAAACAAGGCTTCCAGTCCTCTCCCCTACTTAATATCTGGATGACCTTGGACTAAGCACCTGCTCTCACTACTACAGCAGCACTACTCAACCTGTGGGTCGCGTCCCCTTTGTAACAATGAGAATACCTCACGGCATTAGGAAGGTTTGAGAACCACTGACCCACAGCTTCCTCACATTCACACTAACAACCACAAGCATCGCTTTCAATGCATCTTCTCTTCCATCTTCTAAAGCCTGGTACAAAGTTGGTGGTCAAAGGGTTACTCAATCTAAGCTACATAAAAAACCTCTGTGCAAGTGGCAGGTAAACTACAAAGAGAATCTTTTATTCAGAAAACTATTTTTTTTGCTGTACCCCCAATTTTTAAAAGATAAAAAGTCATTTGAAACAAAAGTGATTATCTTTTTCTTTTCCCTTTTTTTTTAGAGACAGAGTCTTACTTTGTTGCCTTTGGTAGAGTGCTGGGGCACTCTACCACAGTACTCTCCAGCTCTTGAACTTAGGTGATTCTCTTGCCTCGGCCTCCCAAGGAGCTGGGACTGCAGGCACCTGCCACAATGCCCGGCTATTTTTTTTGTTTGCAGTTTGGCGGGGCCAGGTTTGAACCCACTACCCTCGGTATATGGGGCCAGCGCCCTACTCACTGAGCCACAGGCACTGCCTAAAACAAAAGTGATTATCACAAGCATAAAATTAAATATCTGTTCTAATACACCTGGGTAAATTGCTGTTTGATATAGTATCAATAAAATTCGAAGACCTTTCACAATTCTGCAAAGTACAATGCTCTACAGAAATGTATTTCTTCTCCTTTGATTACCTCCTCTTTAATAGCATACCCTGCCTTTCAGAATGCAGCTGTCAAAGGTGAGGCAACAGCACTTTTAAGGCAGGGCCTCTACAATCCTTGCCCCACCTTGAGTGGGCTGCGTCAGTGGTCAGTGGGCAGGTACATGAGCCAGTCACCCACTGTCTTGGCTACATACCAGCAGCCCAAGCTTTTCTGCCCTATCTTGCTGCTGCATAAATTATTGCAAACTTTCAGATTACCTTAATCAAGTTAGTCACAGGCAAGGATCCTATCTTAAACCAAAAGACCACAAAAGGCCCAAACAAACAGCAACAAAAAAACCCTATCGCAGGTGCAAAAAAACAAAAACCAAACAAACAGCAACAAAAAAACTCTGTCACATAATCTATTTCATTCTATGTTTCTCAGAGATGAGGAAGAAAAACCGACTTTTAAAGATGTTTCACATCTGGCTCTCTCTCCTCTCTCCCATCCCCCCCCCCGTGTGTATCTTCTCCTCTCCTGTTCTCTCTCTCTCTCTTTCCCCTTCTCTGTCTCCTCTCCTCTCTTCCCTCCTCCTTAATGCTGCTCTGCAGCTTCCCCCGCCAATAAAGACCTTTCCTACAAAAAAAAAAAAAAAAAAGATTTTTCACATCTGGCTCGGCATCGGTGGCTTAATGGGCTAAGGCGCCAGTCACGTACACCTGAGCTGGCGGGTTCGAATCCAGCCAGGGCCCGCCAAACAATGATGGTGGCTGCAACCAAAAAATGGCCGGGCATTGTGGAGGGCGTGTGTAGTCCCAGTTACTTGGGAGGCGGAGGCAGGAGACTTGCTCAAGCCCAGGAAGTAGAGGTTGCTGCGAGCTGTGATACCACAGCACTCTATCCAGGGTGACAGCTTGAGGCTCTGTCTCAAAAAAATAAAATAAAAATAAAATAAAATAAAGATGTTCACATCTAAGGGTAAGTAACTCAGAATTTACTTATTCAAGGCAGCAAAATGAAATGAGCGTGGGCATCAGAGTCAGGCAGAGGGTTAGTGCTGACCGTCTGATCTCAGACTGGTCTTAGAAGGTCACAATCTGTCATTTTGTTTACTCATGCACAAAGTGGCATGAACATCATCCTGCTGCAAGAATCAAGTGAGCAGGAATGTATGCCTTTTCATACTATCCTTCAGAAAACCCAGAACACAGAACCTGTCCCAGATGGTGAATCCCCGTCCCACTGGTTCTGCCCCTCCTTGAGACATGTCCTCCTTCATGGCCCTTGTCCAGACTGCTTATCTAAGAATACAATTGCAGATGCAGAGGTTACAATGGCTTAATTAAAACATCACCACGTCCCAGCTGAATGGTGAGTAGGCAGGCCAGCCCTAGCCAATCAGCCAGCTACAAAACCCACTAATGGTAGGCTTGAAGGATGATACAGGGAGCAAAGCCTGCTTTGTGGTTCCTCTGAAGACCACAATTCACAATCTTGGCACACTCAGCTGATGACAACAAAATTTTGTATAATGAAAGGCAAACATAGTTTAAAACATGAAAATGTTCACAAACTACAGTTCAGGTATCATTATATAATAATAAAATTTAATTTAATTCAATAAGAAACTTTCAAACTTGCCATGGTTGACTCTCTATATTAAAGACCACCCTGCAGGTCCAGGCGAAAGCTGCATAACTCACCTCCCTGGGGGTTGTGGGCCCGGCCTCGGGCAAAGCCACCAACCCCTCCAAGTCCCTTCTCAAGCAAACCACCAAGGTTGTTCTGAAAAAGCAGGGCTATGGAAACTTCTTGGTAAATTATAAATGCCTATACAAACAAGTTGTTTTTATATGTACTTATCTTAATCACAAAGTTAAGTTATTATTTAAATATTAATTCTAGGCAGGCACAGTGGCTCATGCCTGTAATTTCACCACTCCGAGAGGCCAAGGTGGGAAGATCCTTGAACTTAGGAGTTTGAGACCAGCCTCAGCAAGAGCAAGACCCTCATCTCTCCTAAAAATAGAAAAATTGCCTGGGCATTGGTTCAGCACCCATAGCACAGTGGTTATGGCACCAGCCACATACACTGAGGTTGGCAGGTTCAAATCTGACCCAGGCCAGCTAAACAATAATGACAACTGCAACAACAAAAAACAGCCAGGCTTTGGGGTGGGTGCCTATAGTCCCAGCTACTGGGAAGGCTGAGATAATAGACGCGCTTCAGCCCAAGGGTTTGAGGTTGTTGTGAGCTGTGATGCCACCCTACTCTACTGAGGGCGACAGTGAGACTCTATCTCAGAAAAAAAGAAAAATTAGCTGGGCATCACCTTGGGAGGCTGGAGCAGGAGGCTTGCTTGAGCCCAGGAGTTTAAAGTTGCTATAAGCTGGGCTGAGGCCATGGCACTCTAGCAGGGATAACAGCATGAGACTCTGTCTTAAAGAAAAGAAAAAAAGAGAAGAGAAGAGAAATTTAATTCTACAAGCAAAAAAAAGGCACTGGCACAATTTGGAAAACAAGAAAAAACTGTGATTCTACAACCTTAACTATAAACTCTATGTATTATTTTTAACACTATTTGGCACATGTGATCAGTGTACATGTAAACATCATTTGCTTTGTAAACCCTCCTACTATGTATTTATTTATTCCTTTACTTTAAGACCAAGTCTCACTTTGAGGGCTGTAGTTCAAGTGGGCTGGGGATGGGCTCAACTGATCCTCTTGCCTCAGCCTCCCAAATAATCAGGACTATGGGTGCCCACCATCATGCCCAGCTAGTTTTTAGAAAAAGGGTTTCACTCTGGTCTTGAACTCTTGAGCTAAAGCAATCCACCGCCTCAGCCTCCCAGAGTGCTGGGATTACAGGAGTGAGCCACCGCGCCTGCCCGCCCTTCTACTTTTAACCCCCTACATATGAGCCATCATCACCATCACACATTCTCCTTTCCATTCCTGAGTCACTAAGTGAAGTCACCGCAACATTCCTTCATCCCAGGATTAGGCTTTCTGTCCCTCATCATATTAAGCTCTGGCACAGAATTACCAACCCAGCAAGAGCAAGGCCTCTGCATGGCAGGGCTGCCCTCAACCCCAGAGATGACAGACCATCCTCACACTGTCCCCTGACAAAGGGACAAAAGCAAACAGAAGCTCAGGAGTGACAAGAAGAGAGAAGACAGGCCTTGCAATTGGCAAGATATGAGCAAATTCCATGTAGGGCTCAAGGCCTCACCCACACCAATGGCCTGTGACAGTGTTCTTACAACCCTGAATCACCAAGAAAAGATCCAAACACATTAAATATCCTTTGGAGGGTGGTGCCTGTGACTCAAAGGAGTAGGGCGCCGGCCCCATATACCAGAGGTGGAGGATTCAAACCCAACCCCGGCCAAAAACTGCAATAAATAAATAAATAAGTAAATATCCTTTGGAGAGGCCAGGTGCAGTGGCTCACACTCCCAGGAAGCTTGAGGCAGGTGGATTGCCTGAGTTCACAAGTTCAAGACCAGCCTGAGCAAGAGTAAGACCCCATCTCTACTCAAAGAAGAAAAACCAAGGCAAAAGGATCACTTAAGGGTGGCACATGTGGCTCATCGAGTAGGGTGCCGGCCCCATATACCGAAGGTGGCAAGTTCAAATTCGGCCTCAGCTGAACTGCAAAACAGAAAAAAGCTGGGCATTGTGGCAGGAGCCTGTAGTCCCAGCTACTCGGGAGGCTGAGGCAAGAGAATCGCCTAAGCCCAGGAGCTAAAGGTTGCTGTTAGCTGTGTGATGCCACGGCACTCTACCAAAAGCAATAAAGTGAGACTCTGTCTCTACCAAAATAAAAATTTAAAAAAAAAAAAAGGATCACATAAGCCCAAGAGTTGGAGGTTGCTGTGAGCTATGATGACACCATGGTACCCTACCTAGAGTGACAGCTTGAGACTCGGTCTCAAAAAAAAAAAAAAGCCAGGCATTGTGGTGGGCATCTGTAGTCCCAGCTACTCAAGAGGCTGAGGTAAGAGGATCACTTGAGCCCAAGAATTTGAGGTTGCTGTGAAATGCGATGTCATGGTACTCTACCGAGGGCAACTGATGAGACTCTGCTTCAAAAATAATAAATAAATATGCTTTAGAGAAAAGAGTAACACATTTGGGACTATTTTTAATAGAACTGGATAAAATAAAATCAATTCAGACACTTTAAAGGTATAGTTTGATTAATTAGCAAATTTGTTTAATTACACATTGCACTTCTTTTTTTTGAGACAGAGTCTCAAGCTGTCACCCTGGATGGAGTGCTGTGCCATCACAGCTCACAGCAACCTCCAATTCCTGGGCTTAAGCGAGTCTTCTGCCTCCACCTCCCAAGTAGCTGGGACTATAGGTGCCCGCCACAACGCCCAGCCATTTTTTTTTTGGTTGTAGCTGTCATTGTTGTTTGGCGGGCCCAGGCTGGATTTGAACCTGCCAGCTCAGGTGTACGTGGCTGGCGCCTTAGCCCGTTGAGCCACAGGCGCCAAGCCTACACATTGCACTTCAAAAGATACCAAAATTACTGAGCAACTCTGCATTGACTCTGATAAAGTAAAATAAAATAACTACTGAGCAAGACTAGTAAGCACACACGCCAAGCTCCTGGGGCCCATGACCTCACATGTCCTACCATAATCCTGTGAGAAATGGCTTTCACTGCATTGATATAACAAACTGAACATATTCCCCCAAAACTCCTATGTTGAAATTCTACCTCTCAATTTGATAATAATAGGAGGTGGGGCCTTTGGGAGCTAATTAGGTCATAAAGTGGAGCCTTCATGGATGAGACTGAGGACTCATATAACAGAGAGCTCTCTCGTCCTCTGTGCCCCATGTGAAGGTACAAGAAGCTGGCAGTCCACAACCTGGGAAAGGATCTCCGCAGACTCCAACCCTGCCAGCACCCTGATCTCAGACTCCCAACTGGCAGAACTATGAGAAATACATCTCTGTTGTTCACCAGCCACCCAGTCTACAGTACTTTGTTACAGCAGCCCAAATTAAGACATCTAGTTTTAGAGACAATGATTGAATCATTTGGCCAACGAAGGCCACAGTCACCCAGCTGCAGAGGTGGCATCCGATCCATGGTTGTCTACCTTCAAAACTATGTCTCTGGGGTGGTGCCTGTGGCTCAGTGGGTAGGGTGCCCGCCCCACATACCAAGGAAGGCAGGTTCGGGCCCAGGCCCAGGCCTGGCCCCAGCCCCAGCCAAACTGCAACAAAAAAATAGCCAGGTGTTGTGGCAGGCACCTGTAGTCCCAGCTACTTGGGAGGCTGAGGCAAGAGAATCGCCTAGTCCCAGGAGTTGGAGGTTGCTGTGAACTGTGTGACACCACGGCACTCTACCGAGGGCGACAAAGTAAGACTCTGTACAAAAAAAAAAACTAACCATGTCTCTTTCTTTCTTTCCTTCTTTTCCTTCCTTTCTTCCTCTCTCTTCCTCCTTTTGATGCAGTCTCACTGTGCTGCCCAGGCTGGTCTCAAACTCCTGGCCTCAAGTCATCCTCTCACCATGGCCTCCTAGTTGCTAAGATTACAAGCATGAGCCACCATGCCTGGAATCAAAACCATGTTTCTAATCTTCAATATCTAACTACAATATTATGTTTCTTCTGCAGAAAGTGAAAGCTACATATTAATCTCATATTTCTATAAACATAACCATATAAAAAGAGAAGTAGAACCCAAGCAGCTACATTACCAACCAAAAACACAAACTCAAGCAAAGAGACTGAGTCACGACTAAGGCCATTCCCACTCTGGAAACCCCTCTCATTAGAGAGTTGAACCACTGCTCAACATCAATGGCAATCCTTGAGCTTCCAAGGACATAGGTGATCTTTATGAAAATGAGCCACCTGATTATCCCTCCCCCATTTGCATTCATATCTTCTCAACTGACATTTTGCTTTCCAAATATCTTCAACCAGCTATGTTTAATACCTTGAAATGGTTCCCCATCGAACTCTATCCTCCAGGAGAAGGCCCAAACCCCCAAGGTTAGCATACAAGACAGGTCACCACCTGAAGCCGTTCTTCCTCCCACCCACAGCAGCTGTTCTCACACTATGCCACTTGCACCCCACATTATTTACAACGCTGAAGCTCTACCCAGGATACTCTTCCCTATGGGTTCCACCTGGAAAGCATCTGTGGCTCTGAGAAACCCTTCCAAAGTCACCTCCCAAAGTCAACTCTCTGTAGAGTCCCGAAGGCCGTCAGACCTATCCTCCCTTGTCCCCCACAACTTCATACACACTCCCATCTGGTACTGTCACAATAAAATAGGATTATTTCTAGGTCTGCTTCCAACACTGAGCTGCCTCTGGAGAGCAAGAGAGTCACCTTAATCTCAGGAATGCAGAGGTGTGGGCAGAACTGTGGCACCTCGCCCATGGCCCTTCACCCACAAAGCTCCCTTCACACAAGCAACTGAAATATCCTCCAAACATTCTCAGCCTAGGGAGTGACATGCAAATAAAAAGGAGGTACTTCCACAAGTTAACTTACTGGTGCCCCCTGCGACAACTCTGGCATTCCAATATTTGTATCATATGTCACCTGACAGAAGCACAAGGGGATTTCTCCACATACATCCTATCATTATTTGAGTGATGCTTACAATGGGCAGGGCTCACCACTTCCATGTCTGAGCATTCAAATCTTTTTTTTTTCTTTGAGACACTCTGTCACCCTAGCTAGAGTGCCGTAGCATCATCATAGCTCACAGCAACCTCAAACTCCTGGGCTCAAATGATTCTCCCACTGTGCATGGCTAATGTTTCTTCTATTTTTAGTAGAGATAGGGTTTTACTTTTGCTCAAGCTAGTCTCGAACACCAGAGTTCAAGCAGTCCTCCCACCTCGACCTCCAGAGTACTAGCATTATAGGAGTGAGCCACCACACCTGGCCGCAAAACATCTTTACTATGATTATTTTCACCAGAAACCATCTAACATCTGTGAGGCTTTACAATTTTAGTGTTCTGTGATACACATGAGCTCTTCATATAGCTGAGACTCTGTACTCTCTTAATAAACTGAAAAAAAAAAAAAATCAGTTCTGGCCCAGTGCCTGTGGCTCAACGGGCTAAAGCGCCAGCCACGTACACCTGAGCTGGCGGGTTCAAATTCAGCCAGAGGCCACCAAACAACAAAGACAGCTGCTACCAAAAAAATAACCCGGTGTTGTGGCGGGCGCCTGTAGTCCCAGCTACTTGGGAGGCAGAGGCAGGAGACTCACTTGAGCCCAGGAATTGGAGGTTGCTGTGAGCTGTGATACCACAGCACTTTATCCAGGGTGACAGCTTGAGGCTGTATCAAAAAAAAAAAAAAAAAAAAAAATCAGTTCATAAAATGTCAGAGAACCTAGCCAGAAAGCCACAAGAAGCCACTATTGGAGAGTCTTCGTCACTGGCACATCCACACCCAACTTTCAAACCCACCCAGAGGCCCTGCTCATTTCATCTGTGAGGATATATTTGGATAAGACTAGTCAGACATTTGAAATTTTCACTTAACATTTATTTCTCTATTTTCTTAAGTGCTAAGCAACTAGAAGTAATCATTTTAATATACTCTTTTATTGATAATATTAAATAAGGGCTACATTCAAGTCCTATAAATTTATCCCTACAAAAAATGTGACAAGAAAAAATAACAAAAACAAAATAAGTAACCTTTTCATAGTCAAACAGAAAGGTGTTCAGTGATCCTCCCAATTCAGACAGAAAAACAGTCCTTTCAACAGACGAACAGTTTCCTCTGCAAGTGACACATCCTGGGATAGGTACACGGCCAAACCTAACTCATAATGACAACCACCAAGGAAGCAAAACCTAATGGAAAAGCCCCAAGCTGGCACCCAGCAGCCCCAGTTCCAGTCTCAGGACAAGATTCTGGCTGTGTGATCCTATCAAAGGGGTGGCCTAGCCTGACACCCCTTTTTCATCATAAAAAGAACGCACCACCCATATCACTCAGAAATGTTATGAAGGGAAAAATGACAGGTGAAAGTGCTGTGGAATGTGTGTCTTCTAAAAATACAAGCCACCATTATTATTAGCTCAAAGATGACCGGGAAAATAGGATTACAGAGCATCAGAGACAAGAGGGAGCTTAGCAAGGGAATGATCCCATTCTTAATCTGGTTCCGGGTCCCTAAAGCTGTCCACATGTGTGCTTCTGGGAAGGGTCACAGTTGTTACCAGATTCTCAAAAGGCTAAGAATCCCTAAACCCTTCATTTTACAAGTATGAAAACTGACACCCTAAGATCTGTACTGACCATCCCAGACCTCAAGGTTAGTCAGGGAAAGGCTGGACAAGAGCCCAAGGCTCCTAGTCTCCACCCATGCACTCTGCTATCCCATATTCAGGAGAGGAAAAGAAAAATAAAATCACATTAATTTCACATAGTCACAGCTTATGTTGGCAGCACCTGTGGCTCAGCGAGTAGGGCACTGGACCCATATACCAAAGGTGGCAGGTTCAAGCCCAGCCTCAGCCGAACTGCAAAACAAAAAAAATAGCCAGATGTTGTGGTGGTCACCTGTAGTCCCAGCTACTCGAGAAGCTGAGGCAAGAGAATCGCTTAAGCCCAGGAGTTGGAGGTTGCTGTGAGCAGTACAATGCCACAGCACTCTACTAAGAGTGATAAAGTGAGACTCGGTCTCTACAAAAAAAAAAAAAAAAAACTATCCCCAGCCAGCAGAATATAATCTGTGGCTAGGGATAGAATATAAAATCTAAAGAAAATCCTATACAGTTATCCCAAGGCCTACCAATGAGACCTATCAAGAATCAAGTTTCAGGCACAGATAGAGGTGCTTTCTGGTATGTGAAGGATCAATGCCGTGGCCATGGAGAAAGGATTCTGTCTGTGGAATGCAAACTGACTTCATAACTAAGGCCTTGCTGCTTGCCTTCAAGTATGTAGCTACCGTTCTAAGCAATCCAGTTGGAAAAAAACTGAACCAGCACTATCGCTCACATGAACATGGTCATTAACCACATAAGTAACCTCTGCAAAGCTGCCATTACAATCTGATGGCAGATAAGGCAGGACGGAGTCAGCTGGGAAGTTCAGGTGAGAGTGGCCAGAGAACACTTTGATAAATACTATGGTGCCATTATTATTATTGTTAAAGAAATTTTGCAATCCTTTTGATATTCCATAACATCTTGGAATCAATTGAGGGCCCCTTCAGAAGCAAAAAGCTTCAACATCATGCTCTTAACTCAGTCATCATGGACTTTTTTTTTTTTTAAGAGACAGAGTCTCACATTGTCGCCCTCGGTAGAGTGCTGTGGTGTCACAGCTCACAGCAACCTCCAACTCCTGGGCTTAGGTGATTCTCTTGTCTCAGCCTCCCAAGTAGCTGGGACTACAGGCGCCCACCACAACGTCTACCTATTTTTTTGTTTGCAGTTTGGCCAGGGCTGGGTTTGAACTCGCCACCCTCGGTGTATGGGGCAGGTGCCCCGCCCAATGAGCCACAGGCACTACCCCGTCATCATGGACTTTAACAGGACAGAGAAGAAACAAAAAGCTAAGGACAGATGCCTTTCTGTTGCCATCCCAAAAATGCTTGGCCTCCAGAGATGTGGACTGGCTGCCAAGGACAAGGGGAAAGCCAATTTTATCTACCTGAAGCAAGCTATGTTCGAAACCCAGATATTGTTTTCTACATATGTATACTTTTGGATTATTTAAATATAATGACCTCTTAGCTATTTGCAATTAAATGTAGTAAAGTTCTAGTTCCCAAAACAGTATGAGCCAAGAATACCATTTCCATTCAAATGAGTTGTTAATCTTCTCAAAAAAAGTGAATAAAAGAGGGCAGACTTGTATCTTTATCACTCATCTACGATGTGTTATATTACTTTCCCAGGTAATAAATATCAGCCTAATGGCCACTTTCTTTAAAGTTTCAAGACTGTATCAAAAGAAAAATACACCACTAAAAAGTTTTTAATGTATTGGCCTCATACCTGACCTAGCATAACCTCACCAAGGAGACTGCCAAACTCCAGAATTAAGTGTAAAGGCATACAGATGAAAGTTTTCCAGGTAAATCAAGAGAAATCCAAGTCACACTGGCACACCTTCAATGCCTCTGTGAGGAGGCTGCACGCAGGCAGCTCATGAATCAAGTGCAGTAAGAATGTTTTCGGCAAGACAGAGCACTGGCATTCAGCTGCCCACATGGTTGGTCTTGCCTGGGCTCCAACCTAGCAATCCTAGGAGGGTTGAGACAAAATTTCAGCACTCTGGAATAACTTCGGAAGGAGGCACTGAAAAGAAGGGAAGGTGTGAGCTCAAAGCCTGCAGCTCAGGTTTAAATTCTTGAGCTGATCTCTTTGATTTTCATTCGGACAGGCAGGGAGTGTTTGGTAAACAGGTGATGAGTAGCCCAGGAGACTCTGAGTAGCTTACCTTCCTTCACCACAAAAACATAGGACAGTTAGGGTAAAGGACAGAAGAAGACACCTAAGAATGGTGTGCACACCCCACTCAAAGACCACCTTCCCTCCGGCACCCAACTGGAGAGCGGAATCTCCGGGGCTTGTCAAAGTCTGTGGCTGTGTAGGCACCGAGGAGCCAGCACAGCTTGCTCCCTTGACCAACTCCTTCTGAAAAGAAAATCGACCTTCTCTGATGATGAATCAATAACATTCGGCGGCAGACATCACTCTCTCTCCAGTCCAGGAGCTCTCAAGATCCCCCGCCAGGCATGGAGGCCCCTGAGAAGGGAGGCAGCTCACATTTCCGATTCAAAGAGTCCGGGGAAACTCCAAGGATCAAAAGGGCAAACACCCCAGTCTCTCCAGCCTGGCTCCCAGCCCTAGGACCTGCGGGAGGACGGGCTTTGCTCCCCTTACCCTCCCCAGACAGACACACTCCCAGTCAGGGCAGGGAGGGTGGGAAGGAAGGAAATGGAGGACGGTCATCAAAGCGTCCCAAGTAAGCGCATCCGCCAGTGTCCCGCCCGCCCTCGCGCCGCTCCTCCAGGCCACCCTTAGACCTAGACCTGCTCTCTGACTGGCGCTTCCAGCCACACCTCTCCGCCAGGCTGCCCATCCGCACCCCCGCTCACCGCGCGTCCCCGGTGAGCCCCTGCACCCCCTGGGTTCCCAGCCTTCCCTCAGTCCCAGCAGGGGTGGCCCCGCCTCCTCCCGCCCGCAACAGCCGAAGGACGCCCCCCGCGGCCCTGCCCCGGCTCTTCTCCCTCCTGCAGCCCCCACCTGGGAAAACTCATCAGCTCCCGCCCCTTCCCCAAGCCGACCCCACTCGCCCTCCGGCTCCCCCCAGAACGTCTTCTCTCTACGCCCTCCTTCGCCCCGGCACACACGCCCCCTCCCACGGGGACAGGAAGTTCCGCGCGCCGCGCGGCCGGGCAGACTTCCCGCGGGCCGCGGAGCTCGGAGCCGGCCCGCCGCTGCCGCCCTGACAGGGCGCGGGCCGGGCCGCCGACCAGCGTCCCGGCGCCCGGCCCGCGGCGCCCCAACCGTCACGGCGCACCCCTTACCTCGGTCGCGGCTCGCCTCCGGACTCGCAGCGCAACCAGCTCCGGCCGCGACCGAGTCTGCAGCCACGGCCCCGACTACGGACCCGCTCTCGCTCGGGCCGCGCTGCCCAGCTCTGCCCAGACCCGCAGCGGCCACTTCTGCCGCCAGCCGCTACCGCCCCGCCCCAGCCGCTCCCGCTGTGCTCTTCCCATTGGCTGTCAGGCTCCCAGCCCCGCCCTACAGCCCCTTTGACGCCCTGGATTGGGCCTGGAAAGCGAAGAGGCGGCACGCCCCCTAGCGCGCTCACGGGAAGTCTCCTGGGCGCACATTGGTGGCTACTTCTGTCAATCAACGGGGTGCCTATTTAATGAACTGGGAGGGCGGCAGAGGTTATGATCAAGGAGTAGCTTCCAAACTGTGTTCCTACTGGAGCTCGCTTTCCGGGACCCAAGTAGTGTCGGTTGTGTTGGCTCCCAGAAGTGGAGAGCGCGGCAGAACCGCGCACCTGAGAGTTCAGGGAAGGAAGTTTCCTCTCCTGGGAGACTCAGAGAAGCTAATGTCATCAGGGTTTCTTCAGACCTGTGCCGTGAGATTATATTCCCACTTGAGCCCTCTTAATTTAAACAGGGCAGGGATGTGTGTCAGCCAGAGAGTGCATATGGATGGCAAGCCCCAAGGCAAAGTACACGCAACCAAATTCTCATGGTAACCTTGCTTGATAGGGTATTAGCCCCATCCTGCCTACGGAAATAATGATTAAAACTGCTGACACTTACTGAGCACTATTTTAAGTGCTTTACAAGCGCTGCTTCATGTCATCTGTGCAGAAAGGATGGTAGGAGGACGCCCAAGTGAGAATTTAGGAAACTGACACAAGGTGACTTGCTGGGGGTGATTTGGAGTAAAGGCAGCGAATGGTAGCTCTGAGGTGGGAAGTCCCAGCCGTCAAGGACTGTGCTGGGGCCGCCTCACCGCCTTAAGAATAATGATGGGGGCTTGGCGCCTGTAGCTCAGCGGCTAGGGAGCTAGCCACGTACACCGGAGCTGGAGGGTTCGAATCCAACAACTACAACCAAAAAATAGCCGGGCGCTGTGCTGGGCCCCTGTAGTCCCAGCTACTTGGGAGGCTGAGGCAAGAGAATCCTTAAGCCCAGGAGTTTGAGGGTGCTGTGAGCTGTGACCCTACAGCACTCTAACAAGGGCGAGAGCTTGAGGCTCTGTCTCAAAAAAATACAAAAGAAGAAGAATGACGAGGACAGTGTAGCAAAATGGGGAAATGCTTAAACTAAAACGTTAAAAGCAAAAGCCAGATACAAAAACAATAGGAACTCTAGAATTGCTACTGGAAAAGTCCACAGGAAATAGAGTGGTCATTCACTCCCTAGACTGTTTGCACTGTTGCATTATCCTTATGATAATTGAGAAAGAAAATTACAAATGTGGTCCCTATGGCCTCTGGTAGGCTGAGGTGAGGCCAGAGGATCCCTTAAACTCAGGACTTGGACACCACCCTAAGAAAGAGCAAGACCCATCTCTACTAAAAATAGAAAAACTAGCTTAGCCTTGTGGTGGGCACCTGTAGTCCCAGCTACTCCAGAGGTTGAAGCAAATGGATCACTTCAGCCCAAGAGGCAAGAGTTGCTATGAACTAAGATGACGCCACAGCACTCTACCCAGGGGAACAGAGTGAGACTCTGTCTCACAAAAAAAAAGAAAGAAAGAAAACAAAAAGAACCAATATGCGTTGCCAGGACATGCCACTTCCAATAAGTCCCTGCACAATCTCCAGGACTCAGGACACCTCCAGAGCAAGTGTGTAGAACCACCAGCCAGGACTATACCAGCCAGCTCCATCAGACCTGGGTAAGTCTGATGTCCCTGCCCTGTGAAAACTCAGAGCCTCTCCCAGGGTTTCTGAATGAGTACCTGTCATCTGGCCACCTACTGTCCCCTGAACTGCATACTCCCTGTCCTCACCACCATCACCTTCAACAGTTGCACACTCACACAATCCGCCTTCACACAGGCACTTGGTGGCCTCATGAGAGGAGGAGATTGGGAAGCATTGAGCCTAGCACTGCCCAGCCATAAGGCAGGAAGCCTAAAGAGCCCTTTTGGCCTCCTGAACCCAGTGACTCTGGTCACTGCCCAGGCCATTGGTGCCCTTCATTCTCCCTTGCTTTCTCTCCCCCTCCTTCTCAAGACAGACACAAAATTCTTCTCGTCTCATAGCCAGCAGTTGGACATCATTGCCTGAGCTCTTTGGGTCTTGACACCTTCTGTCCTGGCAACTTATCAGGATATTTTTCCAAAGGGCACTCCCCTTTGCCAGCTGTAAACAACCCAGCTTTGTTCCCCACAAACATCTCACAATAGTGCATCCAGCCCCCTTCTTCAATCATATTCAAATGGGCCCGAGACCCAGTCCAACCTCTGCCCCTTTCCAGCCCTGGGGACTTGAGCAAGTCACCATGGCTCTCTGTTCCTCTGTGTCCTTTTTGTAACATGGTGATGGAGACAGAGCAACAAGGACATAGTGAAGAGTCAAAGCATGTAGAGCAGTTCCGTGTATGTGGCTGTGAGTGCTCAGTGTGTGAGCAACAAACATGTTGTCATGCTTTGGGAACTATCCTTTTGTTCCTTTCTTCCCACAAAATGTGCCCATTGCCCCAGAGCTGTCTGGGACAGAGGCTGACTAGGTTAGTCATTTATATTAACCACTTCCCACTAAAAAGCCTGGACAAACAGATGGTCCAGGATAAAATATACTTTCATAGAGAATAAAACATTCTTGAAAAAAATAAAAATATCAACTTGGCACCTGTGGCTCAAGTGGCTAAGGCCCCAGCCACATACACCTGAGCTGGTGGGTTCGAATCCAGCCCGGGCCCGCCAAACAACAATGACGGCTGCGACCAAAAAATAGCTGGGCGTTGTGGCAGGTGCCTATAATTCCAGCTACTTGGGAGGCGGAGGCAGGAGAATCCCTTCAGCCCAGAAGTTGGGGATTGCTGTGAGCTGTGATGCCATGGCACTCTACCCAGGGTGACAGCTTGAGGCTCTGTCTCAAAAAAAGAGAAAAAAAAATCCAGGTATAGTCTTTCTTGTACAGCCAATATATGTGATTTTTTTCAAGAACAACATTGCAATCTATTACAAACATTCACTTAATAATTAATTCTAATATTTAGAATGTGGTGGGCAGTGGAGGGAGTTCAGTGGGATAGACTTGGGTCCTGCTCACAGTCCTGGGAAGATCTGGCAAGGACACAGAGTCTGGAACAGAAGTGGGAGGCAAAGTGGGATTGAAGACAGCAGTATTTATCTGAGCCAAGGTGGATGGAGGATGACCTGGAGCAAAACTCCAGAGGCAAGGGAGAGAGGAAGCTTCCATTGGGCTGAGCACTGCAGGCATAAGAAAGGAGAGGCAATAAGGTGATGAAGGTAGCTGAATGGCAAGGAGCTGTGTGACCCTGGCAAGTTACTTCATTACTCTAGTCCTCAGTTTTCTCAACTGCAAGATGGGCATAATCCCAGAACCCAATGCCTGACACAGCTGGTGATAGTTGTGCATGTGCAAGAATAATTGCATTTTGCGAAAGTACTTCAGATACTTCATTCTTTCTTTCTTTATTTATTTAGTTTGTAGAAACAGAGTCTCACTTTATCACACTTTGTAGAGTGCCATGGCATCACACAGCTCACATCAACCTCCAACTCCTGGGCTTAGGCAATTCTCTTGCCTCAGCCTCCCAAGTAGGTGGGACTACAGGCACTCGCCACAACGCGCAGCTATGTTTTTGTTGCAGTTTGACTGGAACCGGGTTTGAACCCGCCACCCTTGGTATATGAGGCTGGTGCCCTACTCACCTGAGCCACAGGCGCCGCCCACCATTAGAGCTCCAATTTTATTTTCCACGCTAAATGAAGGGATGGCCA
>CAUYON010114764.1:0-14050 GCA_963573935.1 Arctocebus calabarensis | reverse complement strand
AGTGATCAAGAAAATGCCATGAAGGCTAACTGTAACAGTACGATCAAAACATTTCTGAATGTATATGAATCGTGCCCTATGATTGCACCAATGTACAGAATTATGATTCAATAAAATTATAAAAAAAAAAAAAAAAAGAATGCCACTAGCTGAAGTGGCCTTAAAATCAACCTCACTTGCCTAAATCTTAGATGGGCCTTTTCCCAACTCTAAGCTCTTGTCTCCGTTTTTTTCTGAAATGTTACCTTTAGAAAATTTGAAATTGTAAATTCTTTCTCGGCCCCTTTGAGATATAAATCTTTTAAAAAGCTTCTTGACAGTTACAGCTTAGAAATGGCTTTCTGAAGGACCTGAGAGCCACCCCTTTGACACGTCATCATCAGAGATAACAGCAGCACAATCACCCAGTTTCTGTCCGAGGTTAGGAGTCTTGCTGCAAGTCTTAAAACTACCTTCTATCATAAAATATATGATTTTATATTGTCCTTTGGCTAAAGATAATTAGAAAATGCATGTGGGCTGTGATTCCCCAAATATTCTCTAGCACTTTTCTACTAGCTAGAGAATAAAATAGCCCTTAAAAATAACCTACCCTCTCTGCTTTAGCGAAGTTGGGTTTAGACTTAGTTCTGTCCTTCCTCCCCTATTGCAGTAGCCTTAAATAAAGTCTTTCACACCTGTTTAACTTTTTCTGATGCAATTTCCACTTGAGCATCACATTTATAGAAGAAATTTACATGGAGTATAGAGAAGTTAACTATGTAAGCAAAATGCAAAACAAAGAGTGCCCCAAATGCTCCCATTTGCCACAAAGATAACCATTTTTAGGGAAAAATAAAAATTTGGCAATGTCAAGTTTATAAACTATTGTCTGAGATAAATGTTTCAGATAAAAGTAAATTGTGTTCATTCAAAAGTGCACATACACAAGGGAGAAAGATGTAGAAGCTACCTATATTTGTATGTATGAAAGCCATTAATCTTGTGATTATCAGGAATCTAAAAACTTAAAATAAAATATAGCACTTGAATTTAAAAGCATGCCCAAATATTTGGTATTGCCAATTTCACAAAAAGAACTTGTACTAAGGAGCTAAGTAGCCAAGTTTGTTCAATAATAAATCCCTACTGTACCCATAATACAATGACATACCATCTTCTTTTACCACTTTGGCAAATAAAAGAATAAAGAATAAAAAGAAATCAAGATGTTTGTTGTAAGAAAATGTAAATGAGAAAAAGAATTGTATTCCAAAAGACTGAATATAATCAGCAGCAAAGAATCATGTGAAGTACAAATGAGTAAAATCAATCTAAATGTCTAATACGAAGATTAAAATTAACATTACCAACCTTGAAAAACTTATATTTAAATGAATATAATTTAAATATTGGGATGAATTTGAACATAGGCTAAATGTATTCACAGAAAATCTGCCTTATTCTCATAGCTTAGACATAGTAATAACTAATTTTAGATACTTAACATGAAATTTCTGAAGCAAACAAACCAAGAAATTAAAATAGAACTAAGTTTTCATAAAGCTAGAAAATAGTGGAAAATTAGGTGTATCCCTTGTCCAGCAGGAAAGAACAATAATAAATTTGGAGTATGCACACAGGAGATGTATGAAGGTATGAAACACTGTCTAAGATGCTTTCTATTTGATAGAAATAATCTTTTTCTAAAAATTACAAGTACAATATTAACATTTACTAAAAAATCACCCAATAGTCTCAAATGATGAAAGTATTTTATATATATTAATGGTTTTAAAACTCAGAAATGCTAGGAGATAACTTGGAGAAAAGAATTGTCACCAGAATCAATTTTATATTTAGAAACATCATTTGACCTTAAGAAAGTCCCAAGCAAGAGTTAATAGCCATGAATCAGAATTAAAATGTTATTACTATTAATAAAATGTTATTACTATTTCAATTACATTTACAATAAAAGTTTTGACTGTCAAGAAAAAGAAATAAGAACCATGAAACAGAAAATATACCTAATATATCAACTTTGTGTGACTTATACAGCATAGCAGAGATTAGCTAAAGAAAATAAAATTCAATTATATAGTTAATTCAGTTCACTGTTTATTTATCAAATTAATTATATGCAACAAAAGAATACATAGTCTAAAATAATTTTTAAGTCATAAAACTCTTTATTCAACAAGTTTTAGATTGATCTAGATCTCTCTATATAAAATCCATTACCACGTCACATTATTGTACTAGAATTTACAACCCAGAAATTGCAAAATATATTTCTAATGAATTCTAGAGACCAATAGTGTGCTCTGAAAGACTTATTAATAACACTTACAGCAAATACATGAAATCAAACAAAATGGCCTTACAACATTGTCATTAAAGTATTGATTATATAGTCTCCACAACTTGATTTAAATTCAATGCTAGTTCTGCACCAGGAAAAAAAGCAAATTTGCTTTTCATTTGCTTTTTTTCTTGTCTTATCTAATAATATTTGCCATAAGTCTCAATATTAGTATCTTATTTATGTTTTCTCTTAGTGGCTCATCAGAAATCAGTATACTGTTGTAGTACTACTATGCATGTATTCAATAGATGTTCTATCTATTAAAGAGTCAGCATAACACTCAGGCTAAAGCATGAAGACTCTAAATTAGAAATATGTAAATCTTGACTGTAGGAAACGAAGGGAAGTGCATCTTAGAAGGGTACAGGTGATGCTTACTAAATATAGAATATAAATGTCCGAATACAATAACTAAGAAAATGCTATGAAAGCTATGTTAACCAGTTCGATGAAAATATTTCAAATGGTATATAAAACCAGTACATTGTAACCCATGATTGTATTAATGTACACAGCTATGATTTAATAAAAAAAAAAAAAAGAGGGGTGGTGCCTGTGGCTCAACAGAGAAGGTCACCAGCCGAAAATGCTGGAGGTGGTGAGTTCAAACCCAGCCCCAGCCAAAAACTGCAAAAAAAAAAAAAAAAAAAAAAAAAAAAAGGAAAAGAAAAGAAAATTATAATTGTTTCTTAGGAATGTTTTCCAAGAATAAATTTCAGTCTTTAAGAAAGCAGAAAATTAATGATTTTTTTAGTTATATTTACATTGTCATCCAGCTTCAGTGAAGGCTAATATTGATTTAATTGAAGTTAATACATTATATCATAATTGATTGGTACTTTTATTCCATTACTAAAACTTCAGTCTCACTATTAATAATTTTTGGAAAGTGCTGACACATATAATAAACACTGTAATTACAATGCTTGTGATATTATTTTACCAAGTTATAATTTTCTTTTAAGTTTATGTATTACAACCTTGTTGATTATAAGTGGGAAAAAATAACTACATTTTGTCTTAAAGTTTAACCTTCCAAAATTAAGAAGTTATATTTTTGTTTATTACATATATATGTATATATAGATATAAAATTCTAATGTAAAAATGTATCAGTTATTTTGCTGTGCTTTATTTAAAATATAGCTGAACTCCAAAACTAGTATTGCAAATCACCAAATTTTAGTGGAAAAGTATAGAAGTCATGATGGCCAAACTACACAATGAAAGAATCCTCCTCTATAAATCTTGAAAGATCTTCTGTACTCTTTCTTAAAATCCTCCATTGAGAGAAAGTTCAAACACCTGTAATAAATTCCTATTTCTTTTTGGACACTTACAGTTATTAAGAAGCTGTTCTCTATATCAAGCCAACAAAGCATATTCTCCTACCTGACATTAGCCAGCCTCTTTCTACAGCAAAACTTTAACTGTTTGAAGACACATATGATTTCTTTCTCATTCCACTTTTTCCCTTCTGTAATTGGGAAAATTTATATTTTAAGAATTAATATATAATTTTGCATTCATTTCTAAAGAGGCATAGTTCAAACTGTCAAAAGTGATCACCCTAACTAAGTCACCGACAGAGGCAGATCTAAGTCAAAAGAAGTCACTTCAGAGCATATTTAGTAAATAAGACACAGACACCAATTAGTTCATAAAATAAAGCTTATACATTTGGTCAAAAGCCACTCAGCTACACCACTGAGTGTAAAGCAGGACCATGACTGAAAAGATTATAGACATCAACATCAATTTTGGTTTCCCTGTGTGAAAGGTATCAACACTCAGTCACAAATATTTCAGTATTTTCATCATGTTTGAAAATTAAGCACTAATTCACATCTGCTGGTATTAGTATTCCTATATTCCTTGAAGAGAGGCTTTTATCTACAATAGTCAACTCCACATTCTCTCTTTTTCTCTCTAAGTGCTATTTGACTCTCAGGGAGGGAATATAAATCAGAAAGGAACATCTGGACCATTGTGTTTTCCCTGAGTACAGTGATAGTTCTGGCATTGGACATGTGAATCAAGTAGAGAGAAAAATCTGAGAATATTTATTAATGTTATATAGAGGTCTTTATGCTTCCTCCCCTAGACTTTAAACAAAAAAGATGAACTAGGGCAACTGTCAGCCT
The DNA here is from genome assembly GCA_963573935.1 of Arctocebus calabarensis. NCBI lineage: Eukaryota > Metazoa > Chordata > Mammalia > Primates > Lorisidae > Arctocebus > Arctocebus calabarensis. The sequence goes on along the minus strand of CAUYON010114764.1, from coordinate 9,559 downwards.
TCCTGCCAAACATAATATCTAACAGAGAAATGAATTTGAGAAAGGAGAGAAGTTATCTCAATATACAGCAGGAAGGAAGAGCAAAAATGCAACCAAACCTGAAATTATTTTAAATATAATATCTGTCTTTCAGGTTGATTTACAAGTCAATCTGTTCCCCCATCGACCTACCCATTCATTTTCTCAAGTACCTATCTATCCTCCCTAGCCAGAATTACCTATATTGCTCATCCCTCTCTCTCTCTTCTAAAAAAGAGGGTATATAAATTTATAGAACCCATTGAGAGACTGAGTTATCTTCTCTCACATGTAGGATAAATAAACTTCTCACATATAGGATAAATAAACTTCTTTTTCTTGTGAAGGAAGGAAGGATAAAATGAAGGAAAGAATGAAATGAAACTAAGACAGAAAGAAGTCAACTTGAAAGAAAGGGTAGTGTACTATGCTAAATAATATACTATGCATAGATGCCCATGTCTAGTTCTCAGAATCTGTGAATATTTATATCAAGAGAGTCTGTGAAGTGATGTTAGTCAAATGGCCATGTAAAAAGTTTTCTTCCCTAGCAGAAACACTGAGTTCACAAAAATATACAGAAAAGAATACCTCTATGAGAACTTCAGAGGTCAGTGGAGAAGCTAGAGAATATAGGCCATTGTAAAACCAAGAAGAAATTTCAGAAAACAGGTAGGAAAATTCCTGATGTTTGGCATGCTCATTCATACCTTCCTCTCCCTGTGGGTAACATAGTACAGAGCAACTGGAAGGAACCCCCATATATAAGGGCTCATTTCTTGGGATGGCAACAAATTAGTGGACTATCTATCCAATATTCTGGCTTGTCGCAGGGCTGTCTTAGGAAACGACTTCTTCCTAACTTGATTCAGAGATTGATTCATACAGAACCAGCACCAGTGTTTGGAAACAGCTGAACATACAGATGAGTAACACATTAGCTTTGTAGTTCTCCAGGCAGAAGCCAGTGAAAGCAAGAAGTTATAAAAGATTTTAGCATCTCAGAACCTTCAGCAGGATAAATATTGAAGGTCTTTCCCTGCTTAACACCAGGACACAAAAACTAGAAGAGATTATTGTTTTTAAAAATGTCCACATCCCAGAAAAAGTTAAAAAACATAAAAATAGGGAAACATGGCCCAACAAAGGAACAGAAGCCAAATGTAAAGAAATAGGTAGAGAAGAAAAAGAGCAGAGAGGATAATATCCCAAATAGATAGCCCAAATCTGAGGGGGAAAAAATATACATACAGATTCAAGTATCTTAAAGAACTCCAACTAAGATAAATCCAAAGAAAAATACACAGAGACACACTATAAACTATCTAAAGTCAAAGACAAATAAAGAATCTTGAAAGTAGCAAGAAAAAAGTGATTTGTCACACACAAGGGAGATTCCCAAGATTACCACTAGTTTGTTCGGCAGAAACTTTGGAGTGCAAAAGAGACAGGGATGATATATTTAGGATGTTGGAGTAAAAAATACTGCCAACCAAGAATATTACATTCAGTAAAACTGCTCTTAAAAAATGAAGATGCAATTAATATCCTTCCAGATAAATAATTCTCATGAAGTTCATTATCACCAGACCTGCTCAAGAACAAATGTTAAAGGGAGTCCAAATAGACATATAAAGACCACATTCAAAATAAAGCCATATGTAAATATAAGGTTCTCTAGTAAAAGTCAAAACATCAGGAATCAGAGACAGAAATTGGAATACATAGAATTTAAATTAAAAAATATTATTTAAAAACTCTATATTTATGGTAATGTGTGTGCAATATAAAAAATTTAATTTATGACACCAATTACATAAACATGATGCTATAGAGGAGTGGAGTTTTGGATACAATGGTGCTTAAGTTGTCATCAGTTTAAAATAGACTTTATAACTTTAAGATGTTTTATGTAATTGCAATAGTAACAACAAAGAAAATATGTATAAATATATACAAAAGGAAAGGAGAAGGGAATCAAACCATACCATAATAAAAAAACAATGAAACAAAAAGGAAGGTAATATGAGAGAAAAGAAAAGAGAAAAACCTATGACTTTCAGAAAACAATTCGAAATGGCAATAGGAACTTCTTCCCATTCAGTAATTAATTTAAATCTAAATGGAATAATCTCCCCCCATTGAAAGACATAGGTTGACTAAATGGATGAAAAAATAAAACCAGGATCCAACTATATGATATCTGTAAGAGACTCATTATAGATCTAAGGAAAAAACTAGACTGAAAGTGAAAGAAAGGTTGAAAAAAGATATTCTGTATAATGGAGACCAAAAGAGAGTCCTGAATAGCTATGCTAATAGTTGATAAAAATACACTTTAAATTTAAAAGGATTCCAAAAGACAACAATATTACATTAAGAGAAAATGCTCAATTTGCCAAAAAGGTTATAACAATTATAAAAATTTTGTACCAAATCACACAGAACTGAAAAAGAAATAGTGACATAATAATAGTAGGGGACTTCAATATTCTACTTTTAATAAGGAAAAGGACAAAAAACAAAAGATAAATAAGAAAATTAGAAACTTTATCAAAACTATTGACTAAGTTAAACCAACAGATGTATACAAAACACATCACCCAACAATAGAAAAATGTGCATTCTTGTCAAGTGCATATGTAACATTCTTTAGGAGAGACCACATGTTAGGCCACAAAACACATCTGAACAAATTCAGTAAGATTAAAATCATATGAGTATCTTTTAAGATGACAAAGGAATAGAACCAGATTTCAATAATGCAAAGAATCTAGAAAATCAGAAAAATGAAAATTAAACAACACTCACCTAAACAACCAGTGAGTTAAAGAAGCCACAAGGAAAACTTAAAAATGCCTTCAGACAAATGAAAATTAAAACATACCAAAGTTTATGGGAACCAGAGAAAGCAGTGATAAAAAGGAAGTTTATATCTGTAAATGTAATTGTGTACATTAAAAAAGAAGAGGAAAAATGTCGCTATATAATTATAGAGGGGCCAATTCAGTAAGAGAATATTAAAAATGTAAATAAATAATCACCCAACATCAAAGCATCTAAATATGAAAATAAATATTAAGAGATCTAAAGCAAGTCATAGATTACAACACAATAATGCTAGGGCATTTCACTACCAAGCTTTCAACAATGGAGAAATTGTCCAGATAGAAAATCAATAAGAAAACATTAAACTTGAACTGCAGTTTAGAACAGAGTATGTACAGAACATTACACTCAATAGCAATAGAATAAACATTTTTCTGAAGGGCACATGGAATATTCTCCAGAACAGATCATATAACACAACACAAACTAATCTTAAGAAATGTAAAATCAAAATCATATTAATTATATTTTATACCTACAACTGTATGAAGCTAGACCTCAATAATAGGAAGAATCGTAGAAAAATTTTAAATGCATGAAAATTGAATAATATGCTTCTGAACCACTGAGTCAAAAAGAAATTATTAAAATACAGGAAAAATTAAAATACAATAAAAATTATTTTGAGATAAACCTCACAACCTATTGGACGTAGTAAAAGCAGATTTAAAAGAGAAATTTATAACAATTAATGCCCACATCAGTTAAAAAGAAAAATATCAGATAAACAACCTAATTTTATACTTCTAGGAAGTATAAAGAGAGTAAATTAAGCTCAAAGTAAGTAGATGAAGGGAAACAACAAAGATCACAGCAGAAATAAATGAAATAAAGACTAGGAAAACAATTACAAAGATCAACAAAACTAAGAGTTGTTTTTTGAAAAGCTAAACAAAATTGACAAACTGGTAGCTAAACTAAGAAAAAAGAGAGAATACTCAAATGAGTATTTGAATATTAATACTCAAATACTAAAAGTAAAATTAGAATCAGAGGAGACATTACAACTGACAATCCAGAGATACAGGCATCATTAATAGCACACTATGAACAATTATATACCAACACACTGGACAACCTAGAAGAGATAGATGAATTCCTAGAACCATAAAACCTACCAAGACAGAATCAATCAATCAATCTCTCTCCCCTGCCCTGCACCTATCTCTCTCTCTCTCTCTCTGCCTAGGTTCTTTGTCTAGGAGAATATATATATTCGCATGGGTCCTTTGTAGTTATGTTATGCCAGGACTTGGTAACAAATGAATGAATACAGTCCCTTCCACTGGTGTAAGATGAATGAATGCATTAATGAATGGATACAGTCCATTCATGATATTGGCCAGGACTAGGAAACTTACATGAAATTGACCAGTCCTAGGAAATGGGGTGTTCCCTGTTCAACCACAAGTGCAAGGGGAGGGAGACACTAAGGTGCTGGTGTCTCCCCAGTAGTTGGCTGGCCCATCCAGCTAGTGGAGCCTCGTGCTATGCCCCTCCCCAATCGCTGGTTCCTCTGCCAGCTGTCCCTGCACCAACACTGCCAGGGTTGAGGCTACAGATTCTGCCCTCAGCTTAGCCAAGCTAGCTGGGCCCACCACCCTATGTCATACCTACAAAAATCAATAATTTTTCTATACCCTAACAACAAACTATCTGAAAAAGAAGTTTAAAAATAGTATTATTTATGATAGCATTTAACAATTAAATACTCAGGAGTAAATTTAACTAAATAGATTAAAGATCTGTATACTGAAAATTATAAAACATTGATAAAAGAAATCAAAGATGACACAAATAAATGTAACAATATATTGCGTTCATTCACTGGAAGAATAAATGTTGTTAAAATGTACACGTACTCAAAGAAATCCACAAATTACTAGCACTATCAAAATTCTAATATCCTTCTTCACAGAAATAGAAAAAAATCAAAAAATTTGTATTGATCCACAAAAGATTTGTCCAAAGCATTCTTGACCAAAAAGAATAAAACTGGATGCATCATGCTACTAATTTTCAAAATCTATTACAGATTTTTAAGACAGCATCATTCAATACACATAAGCAACACAATTTATATTTTCTCTTAAATTATGTAATCTAATTGGTCAAAGTCTTCAAGCTCATTTATATTACTTAACCTTCTCTTTATATTTCCTTATCATCAAAATGAGTATTTTCCATCAAAAATTATATATATCTACTTACCTACATACACACACACACGCTTTCCTGAACACATAGATCACAGGTCTTGATATAGCTAAGTTTGTGTCCAGATTCTAAAAAATAATATTTATCCTCCGTTTACTGAATTATGTTTAAGTTTATGTGTGTGTGTGTGTGTGTGTGTGTGTGTGTGTGAGAGAGAGAGAGAGAGAGAGAGACTTTGTTGTAAATTATTTACTTACAATATCCTAAAATTAGGTCTAGAAAGAACTGATTCTTAGTATTACTACAAGTAACACATTTGAATGAATTGAATCATGAATGAAATTGTTTATTGGACAACTGTGTATTGACCAATGGAAAAACCCATTGGAATTGAGCCATTGAGTCAAAAATCTCAGTTTACAAGAGAGATAGATATAGTAGAACCTCCATAGTTTACCACCTCCCTACATTGACCACTTCCTTAAGTTGATCTAATTTTTATACACCAGACATGTGCCACATGTACATATCAGGACAAGTTCTTTATTAGGCCTGACCACCTCTGTATGTTGACCAGTTTGTTACAGCCCCTTGGGCAGTGAACTTACAGACATTGTACTGTATAAGAAAGAAAGAGGCATAAAATACAGTATAAGATTTTAACCAAGAGCACCCACAGAGCACAGTGATAGACATGAAAATATAACTTAAATATTTCAAAATGTTTTTGCTATTAGACCATGATACCCTGTACCTGGATTATAGAAATGCTACTACTTCTTGAGTACATATCATCTCTTAGGGGATTCTCACCACATCGGAAATATTGTATGAAAATTAATAGTAGAAAAAGGCCCAAGGTGCTTTAAGTTCCTCAGAAGAAAAGCACAAAATAAAAGCAAGTAATTGTCCTTATTGTCATTATTATGCATTAAACATGTCAGATTACTTTAGAAAGGTCACTCATGGGACTGGAAAGACTAGCATTAGAGTTGGCAATATATTAAATCAATTAATATTTTAAAAGGGATATAAGAATCATTGTCTCTCAGGATATTACCTTTCACTACTCAAATGACTAAATATAAGTATTGAAGTAGTACTCCATGAATATCAACAAACTCAGAGTTCCCTCAAAGTAAATAAAAAGGACTAAATTTGCCTTCAGGCACATGAAGATTTGTTTTCATATGTAATAACCCACAAACAGAATATAAAGTATTCAAAGCTCTAGACTTTCCATTTAACTTCTTTTTTTTTTTAAATCTCACTTTATTGCCTAGGTAGAGGGCCATGGCATCACACAGCTCACAGCAACCTCCAACTCCAGGGCTTAGGTGGTTCTCTTGCCTCAGCCTCCCAGGTAGCTGGAACTACAGGCACCCACCATAATGCCTGGGTATTTTTTTTGTTGCAGTTTGGCTGGGGCCAGGTTTGAACCTGCCACCCTCAGTGTATGGGGCTGGCACCTTCCTGACTGAGCTACAGGTGCCACCCCCATCTAACTTCTTAAGTAATCCTATCAGGCACTAACTGAATAATTATTAGTAATGGTATATAGAGAGATAGATAATACACAGATCAGAGAAATATATGACTTTTTAATAAGCATCTTTTGTGGTCTCAAAAATTAGAAATCATCAAATCCAGGAATCTAACCTTTAGAAAAATAAAAAAGAGTATTTCAATTTTTTTTTAGATGTAATGTTGATGCTACCCACTTTTGCTTACTCATCAGAGACACAAAATCTTGTAAAAGTGCGTGCATTTTAATGTTAATGAGGCGTTTTGTGTCTTAATGACTTAATGATGAATCAGGATTTAAATATGTTTGCCTGTTCAATGAATCCAAAAAGGCCAACCAATTCAAATGTAGCTGTAAATTGAAATATCTAAATAATTATGTATTTTGGACATAGCTAGACTATTATGTACCAATACAAAATGGATAGAACATGCATTATTCCATAAAACAAATCTCAAGAAATATAAAATGATTTATTTAATACAAAGTATTTTTCTTGACTGCTAAGAAATAAAGTCAGAAAAAAATGAGGAAATTAATAAGTAGAAATTTAACAACACACTTCTAAATAACTAATAGGTGAAGGGAAAAGAAACAAAAGGAAAATCATAAAATATGTCAAGATAAATAAAAATGAAAAAAATAAAATACTAAAATCTATGGGTTATAGTTAAAACAGTAGAGGAAACCTTAAATTGGTTAAGTGGCTATAAGACAAAAGAGTGATCTCAAACCACTTTAAGATACAAGAAAAAGACAAGGACAGTGAATCTAAGAAGAAGAAAGAAATAATAAAAAATAGAGTAGAAATTAATGAAGTAGAGAATAAAAAGTTGAAAAAGAAATTAATGGGGGAGAAGCCAAGATGGCGGTCTGTAGCCAGCTTTCTGCACACACTACCGACCAGAAGGAGAGTTAAAGGACAGAAATTTAGTGAGAAAGCCAACGGTTTGGAGCTGAGCCAAGAGACAAGGTGGAGGAACGCACATCAACCCTGCTGGAGTGACCTGAGACCCCAAGGATACAAATAAAAGGTACAGAGCACATCAACAAGCGGACAAGAGTCCCCTCCCCCAAGAGAACAGCTCTCAGTATACTTCATATCTCCATACAAACAAGTGAGCAGAGTTCAGATGTCCTCCCACTCTACCCCATGGGAGAGACCCTCTAAAAACCAGACTTCCTTCCCCTACTAGGGTGCCGCAGCACTCTCCTGCCAGGCATAAAGCTGTATAAAAACTGCATATATTCTCTGCTTGCAAGTTGGAAGTCTCAGCAGTCCCCTCCACTCTCACCCTGATGTCTGGAGGTCTGTCCCCCACGGAGTCCAGATTCTTGGACATTTTCTCGAGGGGTGTGGACAGGGCGCAGGCTACCGCTGCTCTCTGCTGTTTTCCCTGCTCAGGAGCGGTGAGAGGAGAGTGAGCCGAGAGGTGGCTGGCCAAACTGGAGAAGTGGAGAAGCGGTCCCCTGAGACACCAAGCCCAGCACTGAGAAAGCTTTGCTAAAATTTGCCCACACCTGGCCCTCAGGGGATAACAGCTGAGACAAAGGGCTGAAGCTCACAGACTGAGTCAGGACTATTAGCAGCCCAGCGTCTCTTCCACAGGGCAGAAATTCTGTGAACTTGTTCTGTTCTATCAGCTTTTTCACCTACTTTACATCAATCAGGGACAGGGCTGGAACTGAGTGAATAGCCCCAGCCCCTATCAAGTACCCAGGTTGTCAGGCCTCACCTCCCCCCTGCCAGCACTGACATAACTGGTGGACTGGCTGAGGAGCCACAGAACCCCGTGTGACCTAGGCACGCACAAACCTCTAGAACATCTGCTTATTGGAGGGAACTGGATCACAGTCCTGCAGGGTTACCAGAGGCTGAGTATGAGAGAGGGCAAGGCGGGGAAGTAGGCATCAACCTTCCCAGGCTAGTTTACTGGCTGGGGGGGCCCTCCTGAGCTCACAAAACCCTGGAGCTAGTTATACTAAAGCTGCCAGCATACTTCTGCTATCTAGTCACCAGAGACTTTTCAACTCTTTGATTTGAGGTTGGTACTGGCTGGGACAATTAATTGGGACCTCTTCAACTGGGCCAATCGCTTGAGGACTTTCCAACATTGTACACTGGTTATGTGGTAGTGGGAAGGTTTGATTTTCCTTTCCAATTGTTGTGGGGGGCGTGGTGACCTAACTGCTGGTTTTCCTCCACAGCTCAGATTCCAACACAGAGTAACCGATTCTCTAGGGTAAGACAGAGACCAGCTGAAAATAAGACAGAGTCACATAACCCCACCACATCAAGAAGGCCCCCAGTTGCACAGGAAGTAGCAAACTACGGGTTGGCAAAACTCTAGGGGAAAAGGTACAAACACCAGTCCCAGCTTATAGGCAAAGGAAGGGCTGGTCAATCACTACTCCTAGAACCCCCAACCCAATTTATCCTTACCTACTTACCCAGCCAAACGGTGCAAAATAAACATGGGGCGGAATCAGCGGAAAAGCTCTGGAAACATGAACAACCAGAGTAGATCAACCTCCCCAAGGAACAATTTGGCAGACACAAATGATGATCCTATGCATAAACAGATGGTGAAGATGTCAGAAATCAAATTCAGAATTTAGATTGCAAACAAGATCAATAAAATAGAGGAAAAATTGGAATTAGAAATTCTGGGGGCATTTCAAAAACTGTCTCAAGAAGTCAAGGAGTTCAAAGACCAAATGACCAAAGATTCTGACACATTGAGACAAGTTAATCATGGGGCAGAATCAACGGAAAAGCTCTGGAAATATGAACAACCAGACTAGGTCAACCCCCCCAAGAAATTATGTGGCAGACACAAGCGAGGATCCTATGCATAAACAGATGGCTGAAATGTCAGAAATTGAATTCAGAATTTGGATTGCAAACAACATCAATAAAATAGAGGAAAAGTTGGATTTAGAAATTCTGGGTGCATTTCAAAAATTGTC
>CAUYON010114763.1:0-15172 GCA_963573935.1 Arctocebus calabarensis | reverse complement strand
CATATTCGAAGGGTCAGGAGAAAACTTCTAAATACGGATCAAAAATGTTTTCATATAGTAAACGAGAAAATATCATGAATGGTATGTCAATCAGGTTGATGAAAATATCTCAGATTGCATGTGAAGCCCCCACACTGTACCCCATGATTGAACTAATGTACACAGCTATGATTCAATGAAAAAATAAATAAATAAATAAATAAATAAAGTATGCCACTTTAAATAAGAAAAAAAAAAGAAAATTGGAATAGAAAGGACTTTTCTTAAACTAATAGAGGCCATCTACAGCAAATCCACAGCCAATATTGTATTGAATGGAGTTAAATTGAAATCATTTCCACTCAGATCAGGAACCAGGCAAGGTTGTCCACTATCTCCACTGCTCTTCAACATTGTAATGAAAATTTTAGCCATTGCAATTAGGGAAGAAAAGGTGATCAAGGGTACCCACATAGGATCAGAAGAGATTAAACTTTCACTCTTTGCAGATGATATGATTGTATATCTGGAAAACACCAGGGATTGTCCTACAAAACTTTTAGAAGTTATCAAGGAATACAGTAGCATCTCAGGCTACAAAATCAACACCCATAAATCTGTATCCTTTATTTATACCAATAATAGTCAAGCTGAAAAAACAGTCAAGGACTCTATCCCTTTCACAGTAGTACCAAAGAAGATGAAATATTTGGGAGTTTATCTAACAAAGAATGTGAAGGATCTTTATAAAGAGAACTATGAAACTCTAAGAAAAGAAATAGCTGAACATGTCAACAAATGGAAAAACATACCACGCTCATGATTGGGAAGAATCAACATTGTTAAAATGTCCATAATACCCAAGGCAATATATAATTTTAATGCAATTCCTATTAAAGCTCCATTGTCATATTTTAAAGACCTCAAAAAAATAATACTTTGTTTTATATGGAATCAGAAAAAATCTCAAATAGCCAAGACATTACTCAGAAATAAAAACAGAGCAGAAGGAATCACACTACCAGACCTGAGACTGTACTATAAATTGATAGTGATGAAAACAGCATGGTCCTGGCACAAAAACAGAGAGATAACCAAGAGATGAACCCAGCTACTTACCACTATTTGATCTTTGACAATTAAAAACATTCAGTAGGGAAAAGACTCCCTATTTAACAAATGGTGCTGGGTGAACTGGCTGGCGACCTGCAGAAGACTGAAACTGAACCCATACCTTTCACCATTAACTAAGATAGACTCTCACTGGATCAAAGATTTAAACTTAAGACATGAAACTATAAAAATACTAGAAGAAAGTGCAGGGAAAACTCTTGAAGGAATTGGCCTGGGTAAATTTTTTATTAGGAGGATTCCCCAGGCAATTGAAGCAGTATCAAAAATACACTACTGGAACCTGATAAAACTAAAAAGCCTCGGCACTGCTAAGAACACAGTAAGTGTAGCAGGCAGACAGCCCTCAGAATGGGAGAAAATATTTGCAGGTTATGCCTCAGACAAAGGTTTAATAACCAGACTACACAGAGAACTCAAACATATTAGCAACAAAAGGACAAGTGATCCCATCTCAGGGTGGAAGAAGGACTTGAAGAGAAACTTCTCTAAAGAAGACAGGCACTCATGGCCTACAGACACATGAAAAAATGCTCACCATCCTTAATCATCAGAGAAATGCAAATCAAAACTACTTTTAGATATCATGTAACTCCAGTACGATTAGCCCACATAACAAAATCCCAAAACCAGAGATGCTGGTGTGAATGTGGAGAAAAGCGAACACTTCTACATTTCTAGTGGGACTGCAAACTAATACATTCCCTTTGGAAAGATGTTTGGAGAATACTTAGAGATCTAAAAATAGATTTTCCATTTGATCCTATAATTCTTTATTAGGTATACATCCAGAAGACCAAAAATCACATCATAATAAAACTATCTGTACCAGAATGTTTATTGCAGTCCAATACATAATTGCTAAGATGTGGAAGAAGCCCAAGTGCCCATCGACCCATGAAAGGATTAATAAATTGTGATACATGTATACCATGGAATATTATGCAGCCTTAAAGAAAGATGGAGACTTTACCTCTTTCATGTTTACATGTTACATGTCTTCTTAGCAAAGTATCTCAAGAATGGAAGAAAAAGTATCCAATATACTCACCCCTAATATGAAGCTAATTTATAACTTTCATATGAAGGCTAAAACCCAATTATAGCACAAGAATATGGGGAAATGGGCAAGGGAGGGGAGGGGATGGGGGAGGATAAGGAGAGGGAGGGCGATTGGTAGGCTCACACCTATAGTGCATCTTAGAAGGGTACAGGTGAAACTTACTAAATGCAGAATACTAACGATTACATATACTGATTAAGAAAATGCCATAAAGGCTATGTTAAACAGTTTGAAGAAAATATTTCAGATTGTATATGAAGTCAGCATATTGTGCCCCATGATTGCACTAATGTACACAATTATGATTTAATAAAAATTTTTTTAAAAAAAGTTTTGAGACAGACTATGTTATGGTCTGAAATCACCCTTACAATTTGAGAAGGGATAGACACAAGGCTTGTTTTAAGGACCCCCAAAACTCTGCATTGGGGCAGGGTTAACTAAAATAATCATCATCATCATTATTAGCCATTGTCCTCTAATTTGTTTGATAATAATCTCTTTTCACTCTGTTTGCTTCTTTACCCTGGAGCCACACATAATTGTCTGTACAAGACATCACCTGTTTGGAACCTATGTGTAGTGTTGTTGTTGTTGTTGTTGTTTGCAGTTTTTAGCCAGGGCCAGGTTTGAACTCACCACCTCTGGTATATGGGGCCAGCGCCCTACTCCTATGAGCAACAGATACCACCTCTTATATGTACTTTTGAGATACCTTTCAGGGTCCAGCACTCTGGAAATGGACCCACCCAAACCAAGGAACTGACTCAAGTGGTCTTGGACCCTCCACCCAAAGTCCTGCACTCCAGTGACTGACCCACACAGACAGCAGCCTTACCAAAGGACTGATGGTTCTGCCCTGAAGGCAGATTAGACCCTGATTGTCTAATCTTTTTGCCCATCAGATTGTCTTTAAAAACTCTGTTCCCCCAATTCTCAAGGAGGTGGATTTGAGAGATTTCTACCATCTCACACTCAGCACTCTGCAGAATAAAATCTTTCCCTGCTGTGAATCCTGCTGTCTCTGGACATTGGCTTTCCCTTGGGCAGAAGGCAGAGGAACCTGACTGAGCAGCAATAGTCCATTATTTCACTTCCACGCATGCAAGTTTCAACTTGCTCAGCTTCTCAGTGTGGCTGGGAGGGCTTCATTAGTTCCCGTCCAGGCAGCTCTCACTCAGTTGGCATCAGCTATGGAGCTGGGAAGACAGCACTTTTGTTTGATGATTTTCTATGATTTTTAGAAATAGGTTAAACTAATCAAAAAGCCTAAAGCATTAGCTATGAGCTTTTGGGGACCTTACTCCTTCCTACACAACAATTTTCCAGTGGTTTCAAAAATTTAGAAGAAGCTGGACTTCATTGAGAGAACGAGAGAGGAGTGGGTGTCCGATGACCACAGTAAATCAGGAAAACATCACTGCTATGGAAACACTGGTTCACAAAACAATTGAGTGAGAAGTAAGGACATTGGAGTGACACTACATATTGGCTCACTGGCAGCCAGTGACTGGCTGCAGAGAGAATGTATAGCTCAGATCTCTTTGATCCAACACAGGTGAACTTTGTGGGGCCACTGCAGTTTCAGAGTTCCTAACAGAACAGGCTGAGGACATCACTGTGACTGCGGCAAAGCCCAACTTCTCCCTCAGCTCCACTCTGCTTCCTGCCCCTCCCTCCACCCCATGGGCATTAATGCTGGCTTCTCCATAAACGTCCTGGATGCTCATCTCCAGTTCAAAATCTGCGTGTTAAGAAACCCAAACTGCAGCACTCCTATGATATTCATTTCTCGATTGCCCTGAAACAAATTACCACAGATTTAAAACAGTTTAAACAAAATAAATTTATCATCTCACAGTTGGAAGCATCAGGAGTCCTGCACATTTTGCTTGGTCTTCCTCCACTCGGGGTCTCCCAAGGTTGACATCAAGGTGTCTGCCTGCTGCACCCTCATCTGGAGGCTTTACAAAGAGGAAGACCTCCAGGTTGGCACCAGAATTCATGCCCTTGAAGGTATAGAGCTGAGGTCTGACTGTCTTGCCAACTGTCTGGTGGGGACTGTTCTCAGCTGCTAGAAGGCACGCGGAGGCCCTGGCCCCGGCACCGCCTCTGTGGGTCCTCTCACTCTCAGCTTTCACATCTCAGCCTTCAGGGCTTCATCCACTGGAACTCATCTGATGAAATCAGGCAAACTGAGATCATCTTCTTAATAAATTCAAAGCCGATATAACAGTAACCTAGTTTTAGAAATTCTAGAACACTCACATTCAAGGGGAGGCCATGGCATACTAGGGGGCTGAAGATCTCTGTAGCCTTCTGAGAATTCTGCCAACCACCCATGTTCTAGTGGGAGAGAAAGAGAGAAAGATAATGGCATGAACTAAAACCCAGTATGATATGGCTGGTGAACCTCAAAACATTTAGAATTTATTGGCCATCTGTGTCCACGGCTGCAGGTAGGTGTCATGAGTAAGACTCTAAGAGGCTTCACATGTAAATGCCAGATAATGCTGAAGAAAATGACCAAACCTATAATGAATAAATATGACCCAGTAGAAATTAACAGAAACAAATTAATTATTGGGGAATCCCAGAGGTTGAAGTAAACTGTATTCTTTGAACCTCAAATATAGGGAAAATATATATAATAGAGGGCATAGGAATAAAAGCTGCATTTCCAGAGGAGAGAATGACATGCGAACATTCAGGAGATAAAAAGATGAAAGACGATATTTAGGAAAGGTTGGAAAAGAAAATACAATACCAACCTAATTATAGCTGATGATGCATAATGAGAAGAAATTGAATGAAGGTTGGACCTTATCCTAGAAGACTTTAAATGTCAGACAGAGGGGATAGTATTTGATGGAAGGGTAAAGAGAAAGCAATGTAAATCCTTGCAAGGGGACGTTTTAGATTAAAAACTGCATTTGCACAATTAGTCTGGTAGTGATAAGCAAGGTCATTGAGCAACTCTAGCGGGGTGTGTGGTTATCTAATTTCACATGCTCTTACGATTTCTAAAATTTTTACACTGGTTATGCAGGAAGCTCCTTTCCAATGTGGCTATATATCACTGCCACATTGCTTGTGATTTATTGCTATTATTATATTCCTTCTGTCATTTTGATGGGGTTTTTGGATGAAGGAGAGGTAAACACATATGTTTCATCAGGCTTCTTGAACCATAAACTCTGTATTTTCTACATTTCTAAGGTTATTCTTCTCTGTCTATATTACTTTATCATTTCACATTTTAACATAGCATTTCCTATTATTTCTTAAAAATCTCCTTAAATATGGTTTCTATAGTCACATGCTATTGCCTAACACAATTGTACTACCATTTACTTAGCTTCTCATGGAATTTTTGAGTTGTTTTAACTACCGATATAATAACTTTCTTATTTTCTTCTATATATAAAACTGTAACTCACTGGTAAGTATTACAGAAGGAAATGATCACAAAATCTCTTCCCAATATAAAATTAATTTTAGGAAAAGATCACTAGTAAAATTAAATATGAAAAGGTCTACAATATTATTTTTCAAACTTTGAAATTTTATGAGAAAGATAAGAGACACAAGTTGGGAGTGTGGCTTAGCACAGACCTCAGCAATATCTTCTCTTCTGAAAAATGTGCAGTGGAGAAAAGAGACGTCTCCAATCTGGAAACAAAACTGAAAGTATGAGGCAAAATTTGAATCATTTTATTAATACAATGGCCAAAATGTGAATTTTTATCTAATACTAAAGCCCTCTTAATTGGCCCAACATCTTTTCAACATGGGAAAGATGATAGTTGCATATAGATATATAGATATATATACTTTTTTCTAATTTTCCAGGCTCTCTAACAGACTGAGAAAGGCAAGCTAAGCCCAAGTTATACCTTTAATACACACGCATACACACTCTCATGTACACACATATGTACACACCTCTCTGTGCACGAAAATCTATGGTGCAAGACATTTGGCAAAACTTAGAAAAACAGAGCCCCATTCTCCAACCAATGTTGGCTGGAGCTGCAGCTACATTGTTGCTGCTCCACGGGCAGTCTAGCCACCAAGTGCGTTTACAGTAAAATACAGAACACGGCTCAGAAGTAAAGATAAATGAGTTGCATTATCAGAACTCCCAGAAGGTGAAACTGCTCATCTGAAGCATTCATGAAATTAAAAAATAACTATGCAAACTTAATTCTGGAAAAAAAAAAAAAGGATCCAAGAGAAAGAAGAAAAGAAACATTGGATAAAGAAAAAAAAATTGACAAATCCAATCTAAGCAAAAACATAATGCAATGAACTAAGAAAAATTCCCAGTTAGGGCTTTAAGCTATAAATGAATTTAGTAAAAATAATTAGAGAGGAGGAGACCTAAAATATTAAATAATGAATGATAATGTCTGCTACAGCCTTGTACAGAGCTACTCTAATTTCCTCATTACCCCCAACAAACTATTCATAAGCTAATAACAAAAAATTATATATAAACATAGTACACAATGTAAGAAATGCTTTTGTCAAAATACCTTCAAAAAAATCAAAATTTCAAATATGTATGCTACTAATTAAAATGTGTCTTACCATTATTACCAAATAGACAACTTATTTAGCTTAAAACATCTTCTTTCTAATTAATAGTGACTTTTTAGCATCAGTTGAGTAAAACAGTATTTTATTTTTCTTTCTGGAAAGTCTTTACTTCTGGTCTCCTACAGCAAAGAAACAACAGAAATTTTGAAGCCTCTATCTTCTGTGAAAATGAAACTGCTTGTAGTTACAAATGGTGATTTTTTTTCAGATTGTTCATTAAAATGTTGATTCCTGGGGCCAATTTTGTCAACGAATCTTTTATGGCTCTATTATATAATTTAGGAACCAACACTATCAAATATAGGTTAATCCCTGTGTTATCCTTGATAAAACTGAGATACTTAAATGTCAAGCAACTTGTTCAAGATTAAAGAGCAAACAAGAGTCAACCTAAGACCCCAAATCAGGCCTGTCTGATTCCATGTTCTTTTCAATAGAAGAAATCCATTTCATTTGCCTTTCTCTCCCAGTCTTCTGAGGACACACAGGCAGGTTTAAAGATGGCATTCCTGGCAGTGACGCTCTCTCCCCAGCAGCTCACAGTGGCTCCAAGGGAGTTCTGTGTGACTGTCATCCCATCAAATAGGAAAATTGAGCAAGTCTCATATAAAGTGAGATGCAAATACAAAAAGGGCTCCCATGTTTCTAATCCCCTTCTAATTCTTCTACATTTGCCATCCCATGTTCTCCTTTCATAAAAGGAAGAAAGGTCTTGTTAAATAAATTAATAGATCTATTATTTACCAAGATCCACTCTGCTCTAGCTTCACCTTTATTGAGGCAGATTCTGGAGCCAGACCTCCAGAATTCAATCCCCTGGACAAAGAGGTCTTGGATTAGATAGCCACAGAGTGCGTGTTAACATACTAGATTTGAAAATACATGACCCTGTTTTCCCTTAAATGTGTTAGTCTCTAAAATGTGTTTTCATTGCCTTAAAGTTCTAAGGTCTCAGTTCCATGATTTGGAAACACAAGACTGAGTATCATACTAGGAAAAAATAATAGATTTAGGAATAAGATAGGCCTGGATTTTCATCTCGGGTTCCTCATCATTTGTTGTGAATTTGAGCATCCTCGTGTATAAAATAGAAGCTTTATTCCATTACAGGTGACTCTCAACAGGTAAATTAACTTAAATGTTATACAACTATAAATGTTAGTTTTCCCTTTCTTTGCTCCGTAGTTTTTTGGCAAAATTCCCTTAAGTGCTCTAGAGCTTCCAACCAATAGTCAAAAACAGCCTGGTACTTCTCACTACTTATTCCATTTTTAGAATTATTGATTGACTTTTTTTCTATTTCTTCCTTTTTAATTTCAAAATATTATGGGGTATAAAAGCTTTTGTTACATGGATATACTCCATAATGCTGAAATCAGGGCTTTCGGTATGCTGCCACTAGGGTAGGGGTCATTTTATCCACTAGGTAAGCTTTTACCTTGCTCTCCTCCTCCCACCCCCTCCTTAGTTTGGCTCACACTTATTAGTGAGAACACATGGTATTAATTTTCATTCCTCAGATAATTTACTTAGAATAATGGTCTCCAGTTCCATCCATGTTACTATGAATGATGCTATTTCATTATTTCATTCCTTTTTGTGGCTGAGTAGTACTCCATGGTAGGTATACGTATGTGTGTGTGTGTGTGTAGTAGAACCTTTGTAAGTTGACCATCCAAGGGACTACAACAAACTGGTCAATATATGGAGGTGGTCAACAGAAGGAAGTAGGCCTGATGTACTGATATGTACACATGGTGATTGGTCAATGAAAATGAGGTCAAATTAAGGAAGGGGTCAATGTAGGGAGGTGGTCAGCTACTGATGGTCTATTGTCCATATACACATATATGTATTTATCACACTTTCTTCATCCATTCATATACTGATGGGCACCTAGATTGATTCCATCTTTGCCATTGTGAATTGTGCTGCAAAAACATTAGAGTCCAGATGTCTTTCTGATAAAATGACTTCTTTCCCTTGGGTAGAACCCAGGAGTAGGATTGCTAGGTTGAATGACAAATCTACATTTATTTCTGTGAGGAATCTCCATACTGTTTTCTCTTGAGGTTACCCTAATTTGCAGCCTCACCATCAGTGTATAAGCATTCCTTTCTTCATCTACACTAGCATCTGTTGTTTTTTGACTTTTTAATAATGGTCATTCTTACAGATGTAGGACGGTATATCCTTGTGGTTTTAATTTGCATTTCCCTGTTTGTTTGTTTTTTTCCTATTTCGTTTTGCTTTCTACTAAAGGATACTTACTTTGGAGGAAGCTACAAAGAGCAAGTTCATCCTAATATTGAGTTCTAGGGTATATTCTAACACATATATGCATTTGCCACAAATTCTGAAATTTCTAGTATGCCTAACAATTAAACAGTAGAGCAAGACACTAGAGAACTATTTACAGGAGAAAACAGACTCCTGTTGGGAAAAATTCAACCAGTGGGAAGTGAGATTTAAGATGTACATTCTTAACCATGGGTCGAGGTCAGTGGGGACGCTTAACATACAACATGTTGTCCATTACCAGATTGCTCCTCATCCTAGCTTCCACTGTGGACTGTAGAGAGAGGTACACAGCAAAGCTGTGTGCAAGCTGAAAAGGCCTTTTGTTGTAAAACATTATAAGGTTCTGAGAACAAACGATAGTGCTGCCCATAAAACTATCCCCAGATGGAGATGACAACTTATCCCCCAAGTTGACGTCGTCACAGTGTGTATATATTAAAAGAAAAATAGAAACTCAAATGGTACCCCAAGTGGAGATGTCACCACAAGTGAGGTGACAAATTATCCCCCACATTTTTCACAGCCTGTATATCCTAAAAAAATAGAGACCCAAATTGCTGAATAATGGCAGGACATCAATCATTCAAGTGTCAATGCATGATTTGAGAGAATATCATTGAAGACATCAGAGTGACAGCCAGAACAAGAAAGGAAAAAGTATGAGGATGCAAGACTGAGAAACTCACGTGATGTCTCTTGAGAATTTCTGAAACCAAAGGTCAATGAAGGCAGCGAAGGTTTCCATTCTTATAGCCCCATTTATCCCTAGTGGGAGGCAGCCTGGGAAATGTGCATTTTAATAAGTTTACTATTCTCCATTTTCTATGTTAGTGGCCTTGGCTTTTTGAAACTGAGTAAATTCCTTCATGAAATATTGTAGCACATTATTTCCCCTGTGGCAGAGCTTTAGGTGACTTGAAACCTGGAGATGTTTGATCTTCTGAGGAGGTCACCCATTAAATCTCTTCCTTTATAAAAGATAACTTCAAAAAAATATATTTACCCTGCTTCTATGTTAGGAAGCACAAAATGCGACCTAAATGCAAACGTTGATCTGGACTCTCTCTGTTTGCACATAGCCTTGTCTTCCCAACCAGTTGCTCATGGTTGCCATTGCCTTCTTAAGAGTAGGATGTGGAAAACAAAAACCTTCTTTCATTGCTAAGCTAGAGGGACATGGACTATTACAAAACATAAATATTGACCCATCCATTTTGACTCTTCCCTATCTCTCTTTCTCTCTGTTTCCCCATTATGCATGGTTTATAGTGTTTCTCTAAACTAGCCCAACTCAAACTGGCCTGGTTTTCCCTGGAGCCCACGTAGATGATATCCATTATCTATTAGTGTCCAAAATTTTTCTCTAGCTCACCAGGACTTCATTTGACCATAGCTCCTATACCTTCTTCATCCCCCAAAGTCTCTTGCTCAAGAACTGATAGTGATTTATTGTGAATCAAAACCTGATGGGCTTCAGCCTTACTCAAATGTAGCATTGAGCAAACTCCTCATTACAGACTGTACAAAAGGCCTTACAGGGATCAAAGCTGAGCCAGCTGCTCCTCCCTCTCCACCCGCTCTCACATAGAGCAGTTGGTTAATTGGTCTCTTCAATTCTAACATGTGTAAGACTTTGTGTTCCAAATTTCTTAATTATTGCTCTGAGTCTTTTTGTTTTCCACTTAGCATTCAACAGTGGGACCTGGGATGTGGAATGCCCCTGCCTGCTTCTCTCAAATTTTCTTCAGCTTTCAGTGTTCTCTACTGCAGAGAACCCAGAGCTATTCCTATTAACGCGTCAACCACATCAAACAAAGAGCTTCCTAAGTATACACTTAGGGGAGATTTCCAGTGAAGGGAAAATTGCCATAATGCTGGTAAGTGAGTGAGCTGCCTCCATCAAAAAGGGGGAATTATGGGTGAGAGGATAGACCTGACTAAATGCAAAATCCATTAAGCCGCATCACAATTAAAAACTATTTCTTAAAGAGCCTCCTTCAAAAGTGAGCTTCTGGGGAGATGGAGCCAAGCCCCCCATCTGCTCTGGGAGGGCTCTGAGGGGTCACTGCTGGGTGAGAATGAAGGGGGAGAGGGGCCACCTCCCTCTGGAGCTGAGTGAGGTTCTGGGCTCATTTTTCCCCTATTCTCTTAATCCTTTAGGAGCCCTCTGTCCTCTGCTGCCCACTTCACTCCATGCAGTCAGTTCCGATATGCAAATTGACCATCTGATTTGGGGATCATTTGCTTTGATCCTGTTCACACCATATGAAATAGTTATCCAACTCTGAACCATCCCATCATGTGTTTATTGGTTTGCAGCCCATTCTAGTTTCTGGGACCAAACCTGTGCTCTTAAAGGGAAATTGGGGAAAGTTGTGTTTGTTGACCACCTACTATGTGACCAATACTAGATGCTTTCCATGAAATCATGAATTTCATCAAGAAATGTATCTCTCTCCTCCAGAGGAAGCAAAGCTACTGATTTCTGGCCTTGTATTTTTTACCAGTTGTTGCCAAATACATCTCTTACTGATCATTCCTGTAAACTGGCTATCTGTTCTGAAAGACCTTCCTCATCCTTTCCCCTGTTATTTAGTGCCCCATGATAGCCCCTGCCCCTTTGCCCGCTCAGCTTTTGGTAGTTTTAGTTCTCCATTGTCCTGTGTCTTTGACCTCCAAGTCGGAGCATTTTCTATATTCATGCTCAAGTTTTCTACTCTATTTTGAGCTCCTTTCCTGTTTGTATTTATATAACTACCTATCTTCCCGCTTTACTCTTGGCTCCATACTTAGTAAGCACTAATATCTACTGGACCTGGTTGTGTCTCAGGTTCTGCATAAAATATTTTCGTGGAATATGTTATTTTATCTTCACTGATAACTCACTGTCATGGGTATCATTTTCAAACCAAATTACACATGCGAAAACTAAGGCACCAGGGAGTTGCCCCAGATTCTGTAAGAGAGACCAAGATTGGACTCTGTCATCTTTCAAAAGCATAATTCTTTCTAGAATACATTGTATCTAACACATGCTAATCATAATGGAAAGCACATAGTTGCATGTTCAATCATTCTATTATCTCATCAACAGAAACCAACATCTAATTGGGGCAAACCTATAGTGGTCCCTGTGTATGACCTGAGAAAGGGGCATTTTGGCACAGAGCAATCTTAAGCAACCTAGGTTTATTGTTCAAGAGTCAATGGAGTTCCTGGGATTGTAAATTAGAGATATCATATGTTAATTTTTCTTTTCCAGGTGGTTCCATCCTCCATTTCAAACTTGCCCCCATAAGATTCACCATTCGATTTTAATACTTTACATGGAATATAAGGTGCATATATGTTAAATAAATACATGTGTGAAATAAATACATGTGCTATATGTTAAATGAATATGTAAATACATCAGTCATTACAAAATTTTTGTGATACGCACACATTGAGAAATGCAAAATCTGCATGAATTCAAACAAATGAGCCCTCCCAGCAACACTGAGAAGCTGAGCAAGTTGAAACTTACACTGATGAATCAGAAAGAGCTGTCAACTGTGTTTCTTGGAAGCTAAATAATTGGTCATAACAGTCTGTCTCAAAACTTTTGTAGTAACCCATGTATCAAGGCCATGGCCTTTGCTCTCTATAGAAGGCAATACATTTGCATGTTCATCCATCATTTATCTCCAGTAGGTACCCTGGTCTCAGGTTTAAAAATGTCTTAGCCAGACAGATTTAGCAGATTATGCTTGGAATTTGATCATTAACATGCAAGCTAATTTGATATTTAGAGTTTTGTATTCTTTTCCTTAATGCATGTGCCCAAATTCCTAAGCTTCTGACACCAAAATCCTACATCTGCCTTTGCTTCTTTCACTGCCTTTAGTCTTGGGTAAGGTTGCCAGATTTAGTCAATAAATATATAGAACACCCAGCCAAATATGAATCAGATAAGCAAGTTTTTAGTATGAATATGCTCTGTAAAATATGAAGAACATATTTATGATGAAAAATTATAAATTCTCTATCTGAAACTTGAATTGAACTGAAGTGCTGTATTTTATCTGGCAACCCTACCTAAGAAGAAATATAGGATCTTTCCCTTATCCCACATTTACTAAATCTCTTACTATAAGAATATGGAAAGAACTTAATTAACGCATAACACATGTCATGTATGAGCATCAGTTTTATATGGGTCTTTAAAATTTTACCTGATAAATGCAGATTCCTCTTCGTAGTAGTGAGGGAGTGTTCTGGGCTGTGTTAGGGGAGTTGTTACCAAGCACCCCATCATATCTACCTGAGTCTGCTGCTCCTCTGACAGGTATCTTGGTTCAAGTATGGGTCCCCAACTCCTGCACCCTCCCCCCAGTTCTGCTGAGGAGCATGGCGCCTGTCATCACTATGAACACAGTGAAAATCTCATTCACGTGTTCAGGGAGATGTCAAAGATAGTCCAAACACAAAACATTGCGTTAGATCCCCCAGGCTTGCAAGCAACAAGCAACTATAAGGGTCTACACCTTCTCAAGTCAGCCCTCTGCCCTGAGGGATGTCCATATTTTCTTCTTTGCAGTTTTTGGCTGGGGCTGGATTTGAACCTGCCACCTCCAGTATATGGGGCCGGCGCCCTACTCCTTTGAGCCACAGGTACCGCCTGGGATGTTCATCTTTGAAGAGAATTTATGGTGGCTTTTTACTCTCTTGTAGATGTCAGAGAGGCTACTATTCCTGCCCCTCAGTGCTACAAAATGGAACTGGGATCTTAGAAGTGTCTAGGGATTTGGGAGGGAAACACTACCTCGGGTCTTGATGTTACCTTAATGATCCTGTCTGGGGCATAGTGTCACCATCCTCCACTTTCTCTGCAACAGCCATCAATTAGATGTTCAAAGAACAACAATATATTGGACAACTGTTGGGTCCTATTACATTAGGTGCTGGAGATATTAGACATAATTAGATTTAGACCTTGCCACCCAGAAGGCAACAGAGACATGTAATCAAGTAAAAGAAGATACACTATGGTGAGTGCAATGAAAGAAGAAAAGGCAAATGTAGTGTTCGTGGGGCCAGGAACTTAAAACTTTCAAGTGTGCTATCTGAGAAAGAAAATACAAAACTACAAATAGAAAATTAGCTTGAATGATAATGATAAAATTCCAAACAAAGTACAGGCAAAAAATGAACAAACACCATAAATATCATAAAATCCAGAGAAAGAACACACTGTTTGATTAATTAACTAAATGACATATTCCTATAATACCTTTTCTCTACATTTTCTGCTGCAAATTCTTTGATTGCCTTTTTATATGACATCAATTTTGTTGCATCATTATCTATAAAGAGAACAGAAAGATAATTCAATATTGCTTCTAGCAACCTGATCCAAGTTATTTTTTTTCTTATTTTTTAATGGTTTACAAAAGTTTCTTTTAGCTGTACCAGTTATACCATGGTATTGGTAATACCATGCAAATTTAGAGGATTGCCTTCAAATTTAGAAAAATATATATATGAAGGTTATTTGTTATTGAATTATGAGATTTGGAAGAATTTCTCTAGACTGGTTTCTAGCTCCTCGAATATTAAATCTTACTACCTCTTGGAAACAAGAGGAAACATATGCCCTTGTTTTCTGGTGTTCAGTGACACCTTCATTTGTGACATATTCTGAATTCTGTGGCACCTTGTCATGATACTGGTTGATCTGGCCGGGTGAGCAGTGGGACCACTCCTAGAAGCTGTCCCTACATTATCTGTTTTAGCAACAGCTGAATGACCATAAATAGACCAAACTAAATAGGCTTCTGACTCAGCCTTCTCTTAACTGGATTCTAACAATCTTCATGCCCTTCCTGTTCCACTCAATAAGCGCAAAAGAATTTCAGGAAAAGACAGAACAGAAAGACGTGCAAACTGCGATTAAAATCCCTGATTCATATTCATTTTTTTTCTTTTTTTTTTTTAATAATTTTATTGAATCATAATTATGTACATTGGTGCAATCACAGGGCACGATTCATATACATTCAGAAATATTTTGATCATACTGTTACAGATATCCTTCATGGCATTTCCTTGATCACT
>CAUYON010114760.1:0-14282 GCA_963573935.1 Arctocebus calabarensis | reverse complement strand
TTGGCTTATGTAATTGTGGGAACTGGCCAGGCAAGTCTGAAGCCCACAGGGTAGGCCATTAAGAAGGGCAGGTTGCAATTCTTAGGCACAAGATGAAGCTTTAGTCCACAGGCAGAATTTCTTTTCTTTCTTTTTTTTTTTTGAGACAGAGCCTCAAGCTGTCACCCTGGATAGAGAGCGGTGGCATCACAGCTCACAGCAACCTCCAATTCCTGGGCTCAAGCGAGTCTCTTGCCTCCACCTCCCAAGTAGCTGGGACCACAGGCGCCCGCCACAATGCCCAGCCATTTTTTGGTTGCAGTCATCATTGTTGTTTGGCAAGCCCTGGAAGGATTCGAACCCGCCAGCTCAGGTGTACGTGGCTGGCACCTTAGCCTGCTGAGCCACAGGCGCCGAGCCTTTTGTCCACTTTTTAATGGTGTTATTTGTTTGTTTTTTCTTGCTGATTTGTTTGACTTTTTTGTAGATTCTGGATGTTTAGCCCTTTACTGGATACATAGTTTGTGAATATTTTCTCCCATTTTGTAGGTTGTTTATTTGCTATGTTGATTATTTCTTTTGATGTGCATAAGCTTTTTGATTTATTCAAAACCCATTTAATTATTTTTGTTGTTGCTGTAATTGCCTTTGGGGTACTAATCATAAATTCTTTGCCTAGGCTGATATCTAGAAGAGTTTTTCCTACATTTTCTTCTAGAATTTGTGTGGTTTCATGCCTTACATTTCAGTCTTTTATCCATCTTGAATTAATCTTTGTAAGTGGTGAGAAATAGGGGTCCCATTTCATCATTCTGTATGTGGCTATTCAATTTTCCCAGCACCATTTATTAAATAGGGCTTATTTTCCCCAGTGTGCACTGATATCTGCTTTGTTAACGATCGGTTGTTTGTAGGTAGATGGATTCATATCTGGGTTCTCTGTTCTGTTCCATTGGTTTATGTCTCTAATTTTGCACCATTATGTTGCTGTTTTGGTTACTATACCCTTGTAGTATACTTTGAACTCTTTTACTATTGTTGTGTTGTCTACACGACATCTAAGTGTTTAACGCATCTGGAATTGATTTTTGTGGCAGGCAAAAATTCTATTTTTTCCATATAGATAAATAATAATTTTGTATGTCTAATTTCATTATTTAGAATTTTTAATATCTGAGTTTAGCATGTAACCTAAATTAAAATCATGCATGGTACAGCATGACCCACATCATTTCTTCCCTTAGTTAAACTCTCCCTAGTACTGCCACTTTTGTCTGAATACTTGAGACTCCCCTAAAATTCACTCATGTTGAAACCTAATTACCAATGTGATGGTTTTAAAAGTGGGGGCCTTTGGAAGGCAATAAGTTCTTGAGGGCAGAGCACTCATGAATGGGATTAGTGCCCTAATAAAATAGACCCTAGAGAGCTCCTTTTTCCCTTTTGCCATGTGAAAACACATCAGGAAGATGGTTTTTTTGAACCAAGAAGAAGGTCTCCCCAAACACTGAATCTGCTAGTGCTTTGATCTGGGACCTCCCAGCCTCCAGTACTGTGGAAAATAAATTTCTGTTGTTTGTAAACTACCCAGTCTTTGATATTCTGTTATAGCATCACAAATAGATTGAGGCAATTACTCTGAGTTAGAAAGGTTCTTTACTTACTGATGCTATCTTATGTGTTTATCTACTTATGCCTCTAAGCAAGATGGATTATACTTGTACTTCACTTCTTATATTCTTCTTAGTGTCAAAATTATTTGCCTCATTTTGTATTTGGTCACCTCTTTTAAAGAAATTCTCTTAAGGTAATTTGCCTGAACTGATCCATACACTGTTGCCCCAATGCCTCCTTTTAGGATCATAATCAGTGACTAAAGATGAAACTGTGACTTGAGTGTCTCACCTTCTTCAGTAGAGGTTTTATCAAGGACATTCAAGGATCACTTTGAAGAAAGTACATGTTTGAGTGTTCTGCAAATTAGGGGAAGGACATAACAGGTCAAGAGTTAAAAATCTGCAGATATGGTGTTGTCTATATGGCATATATACATACCCAGTAGAAGTATGAAGGGTGTTCAGCAAGTTCTGTGACCTCTGATGAAACCCAGATCTGCTGTGGCCAGCAGTAACTAGTGGTTTCCATTGACATTTCTTCCCAAGGATAGGCTCACTTTCAGGAACAAACAAAAATACTACTTGACAAAGTTAGTACATAGTCTGGTTTTAGTAAACCTTTGAGCCACATAAATACTGACCATTTTTTAAAATCATAATCCATGTTTAGTTATTTTGAAAATGTATTTAATTGAACAAAGAGTTTCCCAGAAAGACGACTGCAATATTTCATTGTTAACAGATTTTTTCACAACTGCCAAATAGAATTACTGTAATACTAGAGAAGAACACAAATAAATTCAAGTAGGGGGAAGAAAGGAGGAGGGAGGGGTTTGGTAAATTCCAATCTAATGGGCACAATGTAGGGGTATATGGCATACTTCCTAGGTGAAGATACTAGAATTCCTAATAACATAGTGTGACATATAATTTGTTTAAGAAGTGTTTGAATAAGGAGTTGCTGAAATCTTATCTGTCAAGATTCCAGAATCTAATCTTGTGAGCACAATTTTCTGAATGGTGGTGAAATATTCTAGCATGATGGTTACTATGAGATCGACAAAGGCCTGTCCAAATAATTTAAATTAAATCCAACTTTGCTACAGTTTCTGAATATCTAACATAGAATAGTTCAAAACTGTGAACTTCATTGAACACCTATGATGTATATGGTGCTGTGCTGGGTGAGATGATGAGAAGCCATTTTTGCTACATTCATTCTACTATGGGAGATAAGACCTTCTTGGTACCAAGCAACAAAAGCACATTTGGCTGCTTTAAGTAAATAAAAAATTGGTAATAGGATCTCAGTGGCTTACAGAATCAAAAGGCAGTAGAAAGAACAGGTTTAGGAATGAGAAGAACCAAGAATATGAATCTATTTATCTCTTATCTATCATTTATCTATCAATCATCTATCTGTATCTACATCTATATTTATATCTATCCTTTATCAATCATCTATTTACCCTATCTATAACCTATCTATCTTCTATCACATCTATCTATCTATCTATCTGTTTACCTATCCATCTATCACCCATCCAACCTTCCATCCATCACCTATATATCTATTATCTATTTATCTATAAATACCTATCAGCTATATTTTTTCTTTCATCCATCTATCTATCTATCTATTATCTATCTATCTATCTATCTTTCAATCCATCTAACATTTATCTATCTGTAGGGGATAACTACAGTAGGGGAAATTGAGGCCTGATCTTTAGCATAAGACTTGCTTCCTACATGAGAACCTAGAGAATCATGAAAATGGCATGTGAGTTGTGTATGTGCAGATCAGAAAACTGGCCTCCAAGAGAAAATGTGTATGTGAGATATGGTGATAATAATGGTGG
This sequence comes from Arctocebus calabarensis, assembly GCA_963573935.1. Classification (NCBI taxonomy): domain Eukaryota; kingdom Metazoa; phylum Chordata; class Mammalia; order Primates; family Lorisidae; genus Arctocebus; species Arctocebus calabarensis. Next base: position 10,825 of record CAUYON010114760.1, on the reverse strand, counting down.
TAAAGATTCTCTAGATTCCAAAAGTCACTTGATGTTGGAGGCAGAGGTTGTGCTCAAGGACTGCAGTTTTGTGAAAACAGAAATGGAGACTTCTATCTGACCTTCTCTGTGTCCTCCCTAATCAGTGCTAATGTTGGACAAGCAGCTTTGGTCTGTTTCTTCCCATTTTATGATAATAAATGTAGACCGAGGTTACTCCTCTCAGAGTTCCTCAGTCCTCTGACACGGACCTTGTGTTAAGCCTCCTCATTTCTTGTGACAAGACCCCCTCATCTGGTGGCCCCAACCCTCTTCACTATATCATACATACAAAAATATAATTCTAGAAGCTCAAATGCAGGAAACTGGGACCATTCAGCAAATATTTCTAGTAGAAATCCACATTCATATCTTTGTGATTTAGCTACTATTGCTACTCAGTTTTCCCCATAATAAGAATAATTGCCACTAAAAATCCCAGAAGAGTCTAAAGTCTAGTCACATACCTGTCCAGGCAGTACCAGAATCTGGTCTCGTACACTTCCACAGTTGGATGTTCACACACCTGGCTTTACCCTTCTGCCAAGGTCATAGGTACAATGGGAAAAGGTAATTCTCCAAAAGGAAAGAGGGGTAATACTGGGAAAGGAGATGACACTGGGCACTGGCTACTACAGGAAAGATGGCATGCTACATAGACATGAAAGATGCTGAGGACCAGAAAGGAACCATAGAATTTATTGGTGAATTAGAAAGTCATTGTTGTTGGTGATAGATGGGACAACATTAAATTTCCACTGAAGAACAATGGGAAAAAGAGAAATAAGAGGGCCACATGGGAGTTAAACTATAAAACAAACGTTTTAGGTTTGATAGGCCAGAAATAGGCAAAGTTACGTAATAGAGACAGAACATTGTCCTAGCCAGTCAAACAGGACTGGATTGAAGGCATTAGCTTATCTGAAGAAAGAATGTATCATTCAGAAGGGAATGGACAGCAAAGAAGCAGCAGAAGGTCTCAAGCCAGAGAAGCGCACCCTGATTAGATGGTGTAAATAGCCATTTTCTCAGGCAGATGTGTCCTTATCATGGAAGCAGACACACTGGTACCATCAAACATCCCAATCACCTGAATAACTACAAGACATCCAATTCTTTGCTCACCAATGTCCCTTCAAATAGACTTCTATGTAACTTTCCTATAGGGAAAGTTTAACAGAAAGGGATGGTTTAAAAGTTCTATTTCTCTTTCCTAACACATACCCTGGTTTATATACCCAAATCAGCATGAGTCAGCACCCTGACTAGAATCAGCTTTAAAAACTGCTAAGGATGAGTTTCTGGAGTTGCCAGGCTGAGGGTCACAGCCTGCATTTATTGAGTTCACCAAAGTAAATGGCAAAGGGAGAGGACTCTAGGCAGCCAGCTAGCTGATTTTCCCTGGTAGCAAAACTACTTTGTTGTTTGCTTTGTCTCAAATGTCTTTAGTGGGTAAATTTTGAGAAAAGACTCTCAGTGAAGAGATGGTTGGAGGAAACCAGACTGCACAAAATTGTCTTAACAATATCACCCCTTGTTACTTAGGTCTTGTCTTACAATTTTCAGAGCACTTACACTTAAGTTATTTCATTTGACTATTTTGCAGGGGAAGCGAGGATTTGAGAACCTACTGGACAAGCTTGGATGCTGGCATGTTGAGATCTTGCAGTGTACAGGTGAGAAGTGGCAGAGATGGAACTCCTTATCCTGCCAGTCCAGGCCAGTCTCCTGCCATTGGTCTGTGGTTTCTATACTTTCTTAGACCTAGTGTTGGTCACCAAGGGATTATAAAAGGTGAGTGGGAAAATGTTTGGACTTTAAAAAACAGGCAATGCTATAAAACTGCACACCTGCATCATTTATTATTGTTTTTAAGCTATAAGAGGCATCAGTTCAGTCACTCACTAACTGAACCTAAGCATTAGAATTATAGTAGGGAATAGGTAGATATTTTTTTTTCCCAATCAACCTTTCGAATCTGCAACATACCAAGTGTCCACTTTGTTTGCTTCATTGGCAAGGAGTGGGGAGCTCCAAATTATTAAATGTATGCTGATGTAAGTACAGTCCTAGAGACTTTATGAGCATTATTTTACAAAATCATCTCAAGTCCTTTATAAGACAACTTTACAAAATCAGAATCTTTTGAGAAGGCTTTCAGTTCACTGATAACTTACTTTCCAGATACCTTTTTCTTTAGATAAACCAAACATACCATCATAGGAAATGGTGTCTTGTCTTGTACTGAAATTTCAGCACCTGACAGAGAAGGTACTCCATAAACAGTTCTTAAATTGGGTATAAAGAATCTGTACTTTAAAGGTAAATGTTTAAATAATATTTCCCATATTTGAGGTATAGGATCAAAGTTTAAAAAAGTGGTTCGAATTAATCCAGAGTCTGTTTTACTTGTTCATTTGAATCTTGTTATGTCTGTGTATACTGAGTAATAGCATTTTTCTGTGAAAACTCATTTCAAAATTTTATAACCATGAATTTCTATTATTTCCATGCCAGCAATTTATCCATATTTCTATTAAGAGAACACAAACTAAGCTTTAACCAAAGACAAAAGCAATAATTTAGAGAAATATTTAAGAACAGAAAAACCTAAGATGCAAATACGTGTGTGTATGTATGTGTGTGTATAAGTGAATAAGAAAGAACATTTTTTTTCTTAATGTAGATTTATTTCTAGCTAAGGAATAGACTACACTTTACGCTTTTTTTCTTGAGCAGTTTTTGTAAAATTAATGTTGTTACGATTCAGGAGATTCCTTATCTAGTTAATTAAATAGGAATTAGCAGCCAGATCTTCAGCAAGTGGCTCTAAAAACATTTGTAAATTTTTTTTCTTTCCTTTGCCACCACAAAAAGTTTAAAGTGATAAAATCACTTATAAGAGAATGGTTAACTTAACAGTAACTGGAAAGAAATAGTTTTCTCATTCTCATTCTGGATATAACATGGAGATTTTATCAAAACCAGAACTCCCTCTCCAAAATCTAATCTCCTTAAATTAGGAACTGTTCTAGCTATATCTACTCAGTTACTTCATCTGTCATAATTGCAATTATCCAGTTATTTATTAATCTACAGAGATTTATTGAGCATCTGTTGGGTGCTAGACAAAGGAGTCTCAGCAGTAAATAGTACAGACAGTGTGCCTCTCAAAATTTCTGTCCTCTTGGGAAGACAGACAAAAGAGAAATAAATAAAATAGTTTTAGGTAGTTATAACAGTTATAAAGAAGTAAAAACAGGGCAATGTGATGGAAAGGGAATGCGGTGTAGAGTTACTTTAGATGTCTTTTAGCTATCCATTACTGCATACAAATAACCCTCCATATTTTGTGCTTTAAAATGATAATAGTGTAAATTTCCCACAATTCTTTAAGTTGACTGTGTTTAGCTGGGTGTTTAGCTTCAGCCTCACATTGTAAAGACTGAGTTAACTCATGAGGCTACATTTATCTTGGGACTCTTTTGGTCCTGGCTTGTTCACCATGGCCTTTGTCTTTCCTGGGTCTCTTTTTATATGGGCTCTTGTTTTTGGAATTCTAGCCCAATGTTCTTTATACCTTAGTGACTAGCATCTAATACAAAGGAAAAAGCTTCCAGGCTTTTTAAAGTTTGGGTTAAGAGTTGGCCCAGTGTCACTTCTATAACATTCTATTAGTCAAAGTAAATCCCAAGGCCACCCAGACTGAAAAGGATGAAAATAGATGGCACCTCCAGATGGATGAAGCAGCAAAATAGTTGTGGCTATCTTTAATTCATCAGAGAGAAGATGATTATTTGCTTAATCACCATTTTTGCCAGACTTTAAGCTCTAAAAAAGCAGGAGTGATATTTATTGTTGTTCACTACTGTTATTTACTACTGTAATACCAGTTTCTAGCCCTAGCCTTAGATGCATGATATTACCAATAAAGAAAAGAATGAGGAAAGCAAATACTGGGTTTATCTATCACTTCTTTCCCATCTTATGATCATGAAAGGCATTCTTAGTGGATCATAGAATTCTTTGATTCAAACTTGTCATGCATTGTATCACCATAGACAGTAACCCCAGGAGAGACTTTAGGAGATGAGAGCAGCAGAGCTTAGAAAGCCATACAGAATTTGGAAAGGTAGAAAAAAAGCAACCACAACTTTCACTGGCTTGTATTACTCCCTTAAGATGAATTATAACAAAGAGTCTCCTCCTGGCAGATAAATTCAAAAAATCATCAATGAATCATATCACTCTCTTCTGGGTAAGATACATCCTCTTGTGGTACATGGTTTGGCAAGCAGACAGCCAAATTCATGTGTGAAGGAAAAAGAGCCCCTTTCTCATAGGCAGCTTTCTCCCTGGTCTAGGGAATGTGGTTTGACTTATTTGATGCCGTTTGATGAGTCAAGGCAACTTAGAGAGGTCTACAAGGCAACTTCAAGAGGGCATTTGAACATGAACAAACTCAAGGAGGTCTGAGTGAAAGTTACCTGTGAGGTCTTAATTTTTAACTCTAGAGTTAATTTTTCTTATAATCAATGCTCTTTCAGGTTAAAGATATAGACCTATAATTCTTTATTTCAGGACCAGTTGATTCTACCCTGTGATCAGTTGGGTTTACAAAGATGACTAGTAAGCATCAAACAATGATTACATTTCCTCCACATCAAAACCATCAAATGAGACATGAAAGACCCAGATGTTTTGTCTGCAACATGCCAAACTATTAGTTAGACTAAATCAACTCCCTTTGTCCCCTTTCATTGTCTTGTGAAAGTATAGAGGAAGCTGTCATCAGTGAAGAAACCAGAAATCAAGCCTTTTTTGCTTCTTTGAAGCCAAGAAGATAAAATTAGCCTGTAGCTAGATGATTTCATTTTTCAACCAGATGTTGGGGCATTATAACCACAATACTATATAAAATATGTGGATTTGCTTTGGGATGCCTGGCACTCTCTAGTACCTCTACATTCCAATATATTAGACACAGTACTATACAAATCGTTCTGAAGTCTATTTCTTCATTCTTTGAATACTATAACACACCCATAACTTTTGGGAATAGATCCTAATAGATCCTGGTATTTAAGATCTCTGATCTAATTATTACCTCTCTCGTACCACTACTCTCTTATGTTTTACCTATTCTAGACCAGTGTTTTTTAACCCCGACACAATTGACATTTTGGGCTGGGTAATTTTTTTGTCCTATGTTCTGCAGGATCCTCAGCAGCATCCCAGGCTTCTACTCTTTTAATTCTACATCTTGCTCTTTCTCTGATGCATTGAGTTTTTCCTCTTGCATAAACTTTTTGTTGGTAAGTGAGATGAATAATGTGTTCATGTAGTTTTTGTCTTTTTACCAAAAGCCAAGAGGGAGATTGCATGAGGAGGAGAAGGGGGAAGAGAAAAGTGTGGACTCCAGTTATTTATCATTTGACCCCTTTAAATGAATAGGATAGAGATTGCTTGCTGGGTATTGCTTCCCATCTAATGAAACACTGGACTGTATTCAACCTGGACTATCTCATTTCTTCCTCCTTAAAATCCTGCGAGGTAAGGGATATTATCTTCATTTTACAGGGGAGAAAACTGAGGCCCAGGGAGTTAAATTTATTTGCCACAGATAGGCCATAGAAGAAGGGGAACTGTGATTCAAAGCAAGGCAGGCAGTGTCCAAAAGCTCTTGCTTGAAGCTATATTTAAGTTTATAATGATTTAGGAGATATTATCCTTAAGACGGCTTGCTTTGGTTTCATCTTCCTGTTATTAAAAGATGGATCACCTGGGAGAAAAGGCCAATTGAATTTCCATTTTCCCTGAATATTTCCATCCAGGGTTTTCACTTGCCTCTGATGACTTTGTCAGGCCTTCCTCTCAAGAGTAAGACCTTCCAGGGCTGAGCTCACACCAAACATGAAGCTTTTGGGAAAAGAGTTAGGAAAGTCTGTTCAGCTGGGTTTTTTTTGTGTGTGTGTATGTGTAAAGGGAAAAAAGATATAAAGTACAGTTTATCCCACTCCCCAAATAACTTAGTATTTGGGCTTTCAAATTCATTTGGGGTCAGTCCTTTATGAAGAAGTACAGAGTTAGTTGAAAGGGACTTCACTTCAAGTCTCTTCCTTCTTCTCCCTTCCTGAGCACATGAAGTAAACTGCTCATCAGATGGTTGGTAAACTTGCGACACCGAGAAAGGACTGAGGGTGCCCGAGTAGGAAGTGTCTTACCTCTGGCTTTGGATGCTTTTTTGAGCCTTTCCCCTTCAATCTTCTTTCTTTTCTCCTTTCCTCATACAGGGTCTTCTCCAAGTTTGATATTCATTCTAAAAAAGCTACTTACTAGTGCCAATTTTAGACAAAGCACCCAACTCAGGGGCTCATTTATTCATCTATTCAAATAAATTTGTTGAGTTCCTATAAAGTACAGGACACAGGGCAGTGCCTGTGGCTCAGGGATAGGGCGCTGGCCCCATATACTGGGGGTGGCTGGTGCAAACCTGGCTCTGGCCAAAACTGAAAAAAAAAAAAAAAAGAAAAAGAAAAAGTGCAGGACACGGCATTAGACATTTTACTTAAATTATTTCATTTATTCATTTGAATAAACCTACAAGGTAAATTTCATTACTGATTTATATAAAAGAGACCCAATGTATGGTCAGATAAAGTAGATTTCCCTTGTACATTAATATGAGGATAGAATTGAAATTCAACCCCAGGGAGCGGTGGTTTGTCTGTCTGCAAAGCCTGTGCTTTTAGCCACTGTAAATCATTTCTTCCTAGTAATAAAACAATGATAGCTGGGCCATAGGTGCTATTGTTTATGGCTATTATTAAGGAAGGCTAGAAGGAAGTGGGGATGTTGAGCCTGGCAAAGGAGCTACCAGATATTTGATTAACTTGATGTGGAAAAGGGATAAATGGGGGCTGAAGGGCAGGAGATACATGGAGAGATAATTCTGTTCAAAATGTAAAAGGTGTTTTTATGACTTGGAACTCTCTAACAAATGAATGCATTCTCTCCAGAAAGAAGGGGTACCCCATAATTTGAAGAACTGAAGGATGTGCTGTATAATCACTTGACAGGGCTGTTTTTTATAGGGAGAATTGAGGCAGCTGATGAGTAGGTGAACAGAATGAGGTTGACCCTCTGGATTTGTGATTCTGTGATGATTCCTTGGCCAAGAGTTTATAGGAACTAGAATAAGTTTCTTCACCTGTTTAGGCCCTAGCCTTTCCATTGTTAACACTACTTCTATCTCCAATGTTCCCAGACCATGTAACTCTTAGGGACAAAGCTATATCTAGAGATATAAGTACAAGTATAGTTTTATTACTATTTTACCTTGACAGAGGTTAATAAAATGTTGAAATCTTTTATCCTCAGGTTGGCTGGCCTCAATCTTAGAGACTTGAGCCTGGGGTCAAGGTCTTCTCTTAGTAATTTACTCTTATTTCTTTTTTGGTTCAATCCAAAATTTGTTGTATTTATCTGCTGCCATCATTGAGGAAGAACTATCCCTATACATACCCAGACTCTTGATTGGAAGATATCTTAGTCCTTTCAAAATTATAGTTCCATTAGAGGGCAAGGTGGGCCAGACTAGTCAAGAGAGACTGATAGCCAATGACAGGAATGTGAGAGGGCTGGAAATTAGGAAGAACAACAGAGAAGGGTTGGCATAGACATTGGGTGACATTCTAGACAGATTAGGTGAGTAATGTCCCAGCAACCCTTGTAAAAGGCTGTTGCAAAGATTACCTGTGTTAAATATATGTGATGCACTCTGGCACATAATAAGTAGTATAAAAATGTTGTCTATTTTGTTGTCATTACTATATTATACTCTGAGTGTAGCACAGCAATTGCACATAGTAGGTGCTTAATAAACATTTGTTGAATGAATAGATGAATGAATAAATAGCCCCTTTTTAGAAAACAGATTTCTTTTTTCTTTTTTTTTCTTTCTTTCTTTTTTTTTTTTTTTGGTAAAACACATTTTTTTTTTTTAAGTTTTTGGCCAGGACCAGGTTTTAACTATCCACCTATGGTATATTGGGCCAGCACCCTACTCCTTTGAGCCACAGGTGCTGCCCAGTAAAACACATTTTAAAGGCAAAAGCAGTTACATGTTTTAGTAATGGTAAAATTTTACAGAGGAAATGGGAAAGCTGTGTAAAACCTGAAATCCTATTATATTCTGTTGCCTTTGTGAACTATCAGTCCAGATTTTTCACAGCAATGTTTGTTATAATGAAACTCTTGGAAATGGGGGTCTATGGAAAATGTGATTATGGGATGATTGTTTATCATTAATACAGCCTTTGTCAATTTCTAATCCTGAATGAGTTTTTGTTTGAGCCAAACAGTTAAAGATTGTTCTTTTTCTGATTTTTTGAGTGACTAAATGCCTTTAATTTAGAAAATAAATATAATCATTCATTCCTCATATTTACAGCTAAATATAAGCATAGTTATGCTTTCACTGGGTCAGACTGCTTGCTTTTGTATTGAAGAGGGTACAGGTTCAGCTCTTTTCTGGGTGAATGTTAGAGAGACCACTATGACCTATCCTGAGTCTTTGTTCAACTAAACAGAGTCCTCTTCCCTTGCAGGCCAGGTAAAGGTTGCATTGGGAAAAGCAAGTAAGCTGGAGAATTACCAAGCCACTTTCTTACTTCAGGAAAGTCATCAAAGTTACATGCAAGTATCCCTAGGTACTCTCAGTGAAGCCCATATTTACCTCAGAGCTGGAGCAAGGCTTGCAACAGTTTGGTCTATCAGCCCCGCAAGCTCTTGACCTGGAGAATACAGAGTCATACAAGGCAGTTAAGGGCACAAACTCATACAGTCAGTGTTTGAGGTTGCATAAAAAGTTTCATATTGTCACTCTAATGCCTTCCAAATTGAGATCATTTCAAGACTGTCATCACAACTGAGGCCTGACTTCAGTCTTAGAGGCCTACAAACTATATTTTTCCAGGATACCCAGGATCTAATATGTAGTTAGTTTACAGTAAATATTAGGAATCAATATTCTTATTCCCTTTCACTTGGCAACTTTTTGCAAAGTTTTGAGAGTTTTCTGGCTGTAGTTGTTTATATACTGGAATTCCCAAGTTTCTTTAATTAGCATCACCTCCATGCTCAAGGCAAAAAGCAAAGGCGTTATTAATATGTAAGCCTCTTTTCCATTGTTTTTGCTGCAGTTCCCATTTCCTTGGCCCAAATAGGGAGGGAGTGTCTGTGGCGTATAGAAATTTCTCTTACATCAGTGGGAACAAACCTACCCTTGGTTTGAAGAGCCCACATAGAATGAGGAAGTCAAGATTGTTTCACAGGAAATACATAGAATGTTTAAGGCTCATTTGAAACACAAACATTTCTTATTTCAATCAAAGAGCATTCAAGGTATCTCTTCTTAAAAGAGGCTCCTGGTAATTACACATTACCAGACTGTGGGAGAATAGTGACACTTTTTCCCAGTCTTATAGCAAGCCCTTTTCACGTTGGCTTATTAAATCCTTCCAAATCCCCGGCAAAGTGTGTGTCATATTCCCTACTATATGGTGCAGGATCCAAAAGATTACACAATTTTCTTGGATTCCCCAGCTAATAAGCTGCAGAGGCACAATATGAATTGGGTTACATATCCGTGTCTCATCCTCTGGACCATCTTGAAGCAAGGAAGGAAAGAAAACAAAGAAGGAGAGATGTTGGCAGAAGCAAAGGGAAGAAGCGAAGGAGAAAACTCATGCTTGAATGGTAGGCAAACATGCAAGTCAAAATAACGTGAACCTATTAGGTTTTCCACTCCTTATAACGTTTTCTGTAGTAGAATCTTGTGGAAATTGTTAGTGGTTGACTCAGTGGGACTGCCAGCAAAGCCTACATTTTGAAAGTTGAGTGGAGCGCCCACATCGGCTTGGTCTTGGGATGAGAGTTTGGAAAAGTTCAAAGCAAGAGAAGACATTAGGGAAACATATTTCTTTAAATGCCTGCAGGAGGAAACTTTTTCACAACTGGAAAATGCAAGCCATCACTGCCAACCCTGGAGCATGCAGACTTGGCCTCATTAATCATGGCTGTCAGGTTCCTTTCTGTAAACAGCAAGCTGTTGACATACAAAATATCTTCTGTTTTTCATGGAAAAGCAAGAGGGAAATGGTGAAATATATAAGCCATCAAAGTAAATGCTTGCTAGAGTCAAAATAGAATGTCACACGCCCTTATTAAATACAAGGCAATGAGAAATTCTGAAGTCATTGGAAATCCTCAAGAGGATATTTTTGTATCTAGATATAGCTTCTATAAATAAGTTCTTGTGAAGAAAAATGTGGAACAAATAGAGAGGCAGTGATAACCCTAGAGATCACTGATAAAGGGAAGATGTGTAAACATCAGTGTGATAACAGTTGTTTCTGTGCAGTAGCAAATTATATGAAGCATGTCTGTGGTTGAGTGCCAATCTCTACCTTCATAGTTCTGTCTATTCTTACCCATCAAATAGGGTAGACAGGGATTTGGCTGGGGGGACAGAATTGGAGCTTAGAACCAGAACAGTCACATGGTGCTCAAATATTAGCTTATATAATTGGAAAGAGCAGCAAAATCCCATTCATCCATATCCAGATACCTTGAGAGCATAGAGGGCAAGGTGATCAAGAATGTGAGGGAGGGGGAGGAGCCAAGATGGCGGTCTGTAGCCAGCTTTCTGCAGACGCTCCTGTCCAGAAGGAGAGTTAAAGGACAGAAATTTGGCGAGAAAGCCAACGGTTTGGAGCTGAGCCAAGAGACAAGGTCGAGGAACGCA
>CAUYON010114756.1:0-14747 GCA_963573935.1 Arctocebus calabarensis | reverse complement strand
GGCACGATGTTGTAACTTAGCCTCTTCTAACCACCAAGCCTTAAATTGCAAAAATTGGCCAGGACTTAAAGTAGTTCGAGCTAAAGTTTCCCAATCTGTTGGTAAAAAGATATGCTCTGTACAATAAGAATTTAATACTCTTGTTACAAAAGGAGAAGTTGGGGCAGCTCCTGTGGCTCAGTGAGTAGGGCGCCGGCCCCATATACCGAAGGTGGCGGGTTCAAGCCCGGCCTCGGCTGAACTGCAAAAAACAAAAAAATAGCCGGGTGCTGTGGCGGGCGCCTGTAGTCACAGCTACTAGGGAGGCTGAGGCAAGAGAATCGCTTAAGCCCAAGAGCTGGAGGTTGCTGTGAGCAGTGTGATGCCACAGCACTCTACCCAGGGCGATAAAGTGAGACTCTGTCTCTACCTAAAAAAAAAAAAAAAATTTAGCTGGGTGTGGTGATGTGAATTTGTAGCCTTACCTTTTTTGGAGGCTGAAGTAGTAGGATTACTTCAGCTCAGGAGTTGGAGGCTTCGGTGAGGTATGATTGGGCCACTGTACTTCAGCCTGTGACAGAGTTAGATCCTCATCTATTAAAAAAAAAAATTCAGAGTTGCCAAACCTCTTATGTAAATTCAAAGGCAAGTAAACAGTAGTGGAGTTCACAGAATACTGACAAGGAACATTGGTCCACTAAGGTGCCACCTTTAGTAACTATAAACAAAAGCAGTATTCACTTTCTTAGCCACCACTCTGCTTAGAAATCATGGGCCTTTTGATGAAGTTTTATAATTTTAAGGGGATTTTTATTATTTCAAAATATATACATAGGAATGGTCACTTATTACAGTTTTCTGATTATAGTATTTCAGATCAAGTAACTAAGATTTCCTAAAGTGTGATGCCATATCTTTTTTGTTTGAATTAAACCTTGAATTCAGCCAAGGAAATAACTGGATCTTACTCATCTTTTTATCTCTTGTACCTAGCACAGTGGTTGGCATGTTATAGGTACTCAATAGATTTTCAGTGAAAAAATTGCAATGGAATAGAATGAATAAATAAATATGTCCAAAGTTCTGTTTATATTCAGAGTGAGAAAATAAATAGGAATGGCTATGTTCTAATAAAACTTTATTTAAAAAACAGGCAGTGGGCCAGATTTGGCCCATGGTTGTAGGTTGTTGAGCTCTGATATAGATCACAAGTTATTATAGCCTCTAGGCAATTCTAAAATCTACCAATCTTCATGGTAAGTTTGAGATTTTTCAAAATGTACTCTCAATATTAAATAGAGTTAAACAAAGTATACTTCTTTTCCAGACTGTATTTATTTTTTGCCTCAGACATTCCCTCTGGTGCAAAGAGAAGTTAGTCATTCATCTCCAAGGGTGAGGTCTTCCCTAGTTTTTGTTGCATTCTGTAGCTTTTTTGTGAATAAATTCTGAATGAAGAAAAGCTAACCAAACAGGATGAGTTAAATGAATAGCACTCATTGACATGGGGTGGAGATACTTCTTTCTTTGATATTAAAATATGAAGTTAAATTCTTTAGGTCACATATGATACCTTGACTTATAAAACCTTATGAAGGGTGACATACACACAGAGTGACTCCCTCTAAATTATGAGTATTTGTGAACTTGTGAACAGCTGGAGGCATAGACAGGGATGGTCAGGTGGGAAGGAGGAAATAGAAGCAAAGATCTTTTGCTGCTACTCCATGTTACCAGCACTTTTCTTAAAGTTTTCAGGGGAATGTTCTTTGGGACAAGTAGATGGTGGATATAAAATGTCAGAGAGACAGGGAAAGCAAATGTGAGGCAGTTGACTGAAGTTGCTTTATCTACTGATTCTTTAACTAGGAATTCATATTAAGAAAAAAAAATAAGGATGTAGCCTTATTTTTTGGTTAAGCCACAGACTTGCTCATGGTGTGGTTCTTTAAGGAAAAAAAAATTTTTTTGGCTGATCTGTGAAAATATTCCAAAGTGAAAGAGTATTTAGATAAATAAATGAAAGTATATTCATATATGGAGATTCAGCCAGAAGAAATGATGTTATAGAAGAATAATTATCATTAGAGATAGATTCTTATTATTTTGTTAATTAAAATAAACTGTTTACAGTATGCATATACAGAAAAGTATCAGAGAATGCCTATTTTATACCCTTCCCACAAATTTATAGAATTACCTTATTTTTGTTTCAAATGTTTATACACACATGCTTAAACACATACACATAATTCAGTGTAATAAGTTTGTTAAGAGCACAGACTGCGACAGACCTGGCTTTAGATCTCTGTGTTGTCACTTACAGGTTTTTTAACCTTTGGAAAATTTCTTACATATTCTGTGCCTTGGTTTCCCTATATTTAAAGTGAGAATAAGTTCACATCTTTCAGTCTCCTTTTTTCTCAACATAGTAGATGTTGGAGAGGTGTTTGTTGAATGAACAAGGTGCTGGCCATGGTTGGTGCATAATAAGTTGTTATTTTTGTACTAAATATGAGAATTTGAAGGCTAAGTCTATCAACCCTTTCAAAGAACTTGGAAAAAACATGTAATTACTTTATAATAAAGATAATTTTCAATTGGTTTTTAAATTTACTTAGTAAAATTAACTCTTTCTGACATATAATTCTATGAGTTTTAACAAAAACATAGGGTTGTATAATTCCCTCCACAGTCATGATATAAGACTCTATTAACTAAAAAAACCTCCCTCAGGCTGCCCCATTTCTGGCAAACTTTCACCAGCCTCCAATTCCTGGCAACCATGGATTCATTTCCCTATCCTTATTTTGCCTTTTACAGAATATTATAGAAGTAGAACCATCCAGTATATATTCTTTTGTGTCTTGCTTCTTCCAATTAGCATTTGAAATTCATCTTTGTTGTAGCCTTTATCAACAGTTCATTCTAAAGGTAATACTTTTAAAGTTGGCTTGGAGAGTGACCCTGTTATTTATGAAGCCGTTCATGTAATAACCACACAAGGCTGTTATTCTTGAAGTTGCCCTGAAGCTAGATGTGGCAGGGGAGAATGTTGATGCCCTAAAGAACTTGAGCTATATATAGCCCATTGAGAAGGAGAGGGATCTGAGAGCCTGAAATCAACTGTGTTACCCAAGATGAACTCAAGTCATAGTTAAGACCAGAATCCAAAGCCCTTGATGCCAAACCTGCAAGGTTGTATTGGAAGTTAGATGGACTAAAGAATTCTGGTGGAGTGCTAATGAAAACTCACTTAGGTCCCCTCTCTCCCCGTCTCTCTCTCTCTTTTCCCCCATTTCTCTCTCTCTCTCTCCTCCTCCTTAATGCTGCTCTGCAGCTTCCCCTGCCAATAAAGACCTTTCGTACAAAAAAAAAAAAAAACAACTCACTTAGGGCCAGGAGTTGTACCTTGTACGCAGGTGTATGTGTGATGTGTTGAAATGTAACATTAAACTGTTTTTAGAAGGAGAAGCAACCATTTTGTTTTAGAATGAGAATAAAGATCTTATACAGGTTAGTTTATGTAAATCTCTATCTATTTTCTAGTGTTCTTGGTAAGCAATGAATGGATGGGGAGTGCCCAGAGGTATCTTAGGTGCTAGTTTCACTCTTATAGCAGATATATGGTAATTGCCAAGCCTTTTAAATGTGTAAGTTTCTTCTGATGAGCACCAGATCCCCACTGAAAATCATACCAGATCTTGGAGAAGTGTATAGTTTATTCCTAAACTGGAGCCTAAACTAGAAAGAGTCCTTTTGCTTTTCATCATTTATCTTATTTATCTTTTATTTATAAAGGAATAGGGAATACTTTATTTTAAAATAAGTTTATAAGGAAGTACCCTATTATACCTCTTTTTAAAAAAAAGAAACAAAAATATAGCTTTTTCATTCTTAAAAAGCCATATTAGGTTTTTTAAAAATGGGTCTCTTAAATCTATATGAATTATCTATTTTTCTTGCATAAGGCAATGAACAAAATAAATATTTAAACTTAACAAGGATAATTTACATTTATGGTTTATGATATGAAATTTAGAAAAATGTTGTAAATAGCATGAAATATTTATTTGCTAATTTGAGTTGATCACAGTAATTCATGCTCATGCCCATGTGTATATCAGCTAATTTTCCTCTGCATTATTTTAAACCTCCCTTTTAAACCTTTTTTTATAGTACTTAACTAAATATCACAGATAAAAAACTTAAATACCCCGGGACATTTATGTATTTGGTTTGTTTACAGTAACTTTAACTTAAATCTCTGGTAAACATGCCAATTGTTACAAGGGAATACATGTTATTTGCCATGTTCAAATCTAAACTCTCGGAAACTGTTCTTGAAGAACTGTAATTGTGTCTTTAGTTTGGTATTTCATTTCCGTTTATAGTTCAAACATTTGTTGTATATTTCTGTGTGGTGTATATATTTTTTTACATGTCAGTGCCACAAGACCTTTATTTAGAATTTTAAGCTAAATATTTTTTCTTTGAATAATTCATCTTTTAAATTCCCTTCCCTTCTTTTGTAAAGTCTCCATAATCAAGTATATGGGAATTACACAGACTGTGCTAAGTGTTATGGTAGTTGACAAACTAGTCTGGTTAGATAAGTCTTCCCATTGGAGTGTCAGTATGAGTTAGTCCACCGAGAGAAGAAAACACTTACAAAAATCAATGAAGTGTGGTAGGGAAAGAGCCTACGACACCATCCCTGTGTTGAATTGAAGAAAAAAATCAATTTCAGCTATTGAAATTGCCTTATAGTACATGGGAGGTGCTAATTTGCTGAGACATCTTTTGGCAAACTTGTACAAAGAATCTGCTTGGTCCTGTTGTTATTTATGTGCAGTAGTGCCTGAAGCCAGAGAGCTATCTTTCTGGACTTGCCTCTTTCTGAAAATAAAGACTGGAGGGATATAGGAGATGTCAGTAGCAACAAGCAACTTGAATTCCTCAAGATAAAGACCATGGCTGGGAAGAATTGAGCAGGCAAGTGAAGGTTACTGACTCCACATTAATAATAAGTTTATGAGAGTGTAGAACAAATCATGCCAGCCCATCTTTATGGTTTTCTAGGTGGATGTGCAAGATTAAAGAAAGGAATTCAATAGCTGTAATATCTGGAATTGAGTAAATCATCTAATTCAGTGTCTTTGAGGGGTGGTGGGGGTGGGGGCAGAAGAGGGGAAGAACCTCAATGAGAATTGGCTCTGAGCACTGTCATGTGGATTCCATTTGGCTGTTGTAATATATTACAATGGAACAGGGTTCATTGGGACAATGTTGGGATCAATAAAAGGTCAGCCTGTAACATCTCCAGCAGTGGTCTGGAAGAATGGATAACACACTTTATTAAGCTTGGCAGGCCTGGAGGTTTTGGAACTGTTGTGGTCATCACCACTGTCATTAGCCTTTACGAAGCACCTGTTGGGTATGGGTCACTCTGGAGCTGCTAGATGAAAGATAGAATGTGTAAAATTGCCCAAGTGGTTAAGTTCTTTAAAAATGATGGTAATAGGTAAAATTGATTGGATTCTTGCAAGGCTTCCATGCATAGTACTAAGTCTTTTTCATGGATTATTTCTTTTAATCCTAATGGCAAACTTTGAAGGGGGGGGTTTCTTCCCATTTTCCAGATGGGAAAAGTAAAATGCAGAAAATTACTTCAGGTAATCTAGCTGATAAATAGCAGTAACGACTATGAACTGAGGTAGTCTGGATTTTACTCTGAAACATGATCTATTATATGCTATTATCTATATGCACTATCTATTATATATCTATTATTTCTATATGCTCATGGAGAAAGACTATTCATTTATTAGTTCATTCACTTTTTTGTTCATTTATTCAGCAAACATATTAAATATACTTAACACATTCCCAGTGTAGAAGAAGAGAGAGAACTCATTCAAGGAAATTTTCAAAAAATGGTAAAATTATGACTGTGATAACAGTTATAAAATGAACACATGTTAAAGATTTTAATGAACTTATTAATCAAGGAACCAGGCAAACATTAGAACTGGATAGAGAATTTAGAGAACAGATACATTTGTGGAGCAGGAATACTGAAGTGAATGGGCCACTGGAGCCAAAGCTGGTTTTCCCCCATGTGCTGAGAGGAACTCAGCATAACATTCACTGCACAGGTCAGAATCTGTATGTTTTTAGATGGGAATTTTTTTTGTTGTTGGCTCTCAATTATTTACAGTTTACCAAGGTGTATAATAGCTCATAGACAATAAATGAGTAGAACTGGATAACCTTAAAGGGTGTGATCTGAACAATAGTCCTTTTTGAAGCATATATTTTTTTTTTCTTATAACACTATGGAAATAATTGTGATGCTATAGCACAATAGGGTGTGATTTGGGATAAAAGACTTAAATTTGGAGAATACTTCCAACTCTCCTCAATTGTTCAGAGAGAACTTCAGGGCAAAGATGGAAAGTAAAAATCTTTGAGTCCAAAGCTCCTCACTTTTCAGATGGAGAAAATGTGGCCCAGACATCTGGAGAAAGTTTTTCAAAGTCACTTCCCTCCTTAGCCCAAGAAGCTTTGTAACTTGTGGCTTTCCAGGATCCCCTTGATGACCCTTAGCCAAAGGAGCATAGGAAGGCCTCTGACCAAAGCATCTGCAGTAGAGCAGGAAAGACAAAATGTATTAGTCAGGCTTCTCCAGAGGGATAGACCCAATATATGTGTGTGTGTATAGAGAGAGATTTATTTTAAAAAATTGTTCTATGTGATTGTGGAGGCTTGGTAAGTCCAAAATCTGATAGGGGAGGATAGCAGACTGGAAATTCAGGAAAGAGTTGTAGTTTGTTTAGGACAGTTCACTGATGAGCCTGAAAGAGCTTCAGATAAAGTCTGAAGGCATCAGCTGGAAGATTTCTTTTTTCTTTCTTTTTTTCAGAGACAGAGTCTTACTTTGTCACCCTTGGTAGAGTGCTGTGGCGTGACAGCTCACAGCAACCTCCAGTTCTTGGGCTTAGGCAATTCTCTTGCCTCATTCTCCCAAGTAGTTGGGACTAAAGGCACTCACCACAATGCCTGGCTATTTTGTTGTTGTTGTTGCAGTTTGGCCAGGGCCGGGTTTGAACCCGCCACCCTTGGTATATGGGGCCGGTGTCCTACTCACTAAGCCACAGGTGCCGCCCAACAGCTAGAAGAATTCTTCCTGCCTAGGGAGGTCAGTCATTTGTTCTATTCTCCTTCAACTGATTGGAAGGGCCCTCTTGGGTTATGGAATGTAATCTGCTTGTTCAAAATCCACCGACTTAAATGTATTTCTCATCCAAAAGCATTCTCACAGGAACATCCAGATTAATGTGGGACTAAATATCTAGATATCATGGTCCGGCCAAGCTGACACATAAAATTAACCATCAAACCCTATCAGGGGACTGAGGAACTTTGTCCAGAAGAAGGGAGTAGGGTGGTGGCAGAACTGGTGAAGGGGACGCCGAGGACTAGCACCTGGAGGCTACTGTGGTGAGTAAAAGGAGGCTTGTGGAATGGAAGGTAAAACTATTCCAACTTTACAACTTTCTAAAGAGCCAGCTGTTGGAATAAGACTATGGGTCACAACAATTATGGAGACTTGTCAAGGTATGTGTCTCCTTAAATGTTAAGGGGAGGCAGGGATCAGGAGAGGTTTCCAGATACTTGTGACTTGACAATATGTTTGGATATCAGGAATTATCACCAGAGGACAGCTGATTATCAAGTCCAGGCTATCTCCATAAAGTAATTTGTAATCAGAATTGAGAATTTGGTTTATAATGGTTACTCTGAAAATCATATGGGTTATGTCTCTTTGAAGATCTTATAACTGGCAATCAGTTATTTGGGGAAGAATGTGGAACATAATGCAAAGTAAAATGTTCCCCCAAATTCTCTTATTTAAATATTTCTACTGAACTTAAGAGGTAGGCCATTATATTTCTTACCTTGGTCTACTTGTTTTTTTAACCATTGTTAAAATTATATTTACCAATTATATTTGTTATCTTTCATCTCCCTCCCTTCTTGCTAGGATCTAAGCACAAGGACAGGCATCATTGTTTATTTGTGTACCAGTCATTCCTAGTGCTTACATCAGCCTCTGACACCTAATAGGAGCTCAATCAATCTGTGTAAAATATATTGCGTGACACCTCGTTCACTCCTTACAACACTCTCATGTCAGTGAACTAGGTCCTGTTCTTATCCCAGTTTAACAGAAGAAAGCAAGGTTCTGGCAAGTTGTTCTGGGTGCTGCATTTTAGGTACAGCTTTAGAGAGCTGAAGATCGTGGCAGCTAAGTCAGAACACTATCCAGTCAGCTGAAGTCTTGTCCGGGACTTTGCAATTGAGGAGAATCCAGCAATTCTGAAGATTTCACAGGCCCAAAGTAAGACAAAAAAATGCTTACCCCATTTGAGGCCTGATGCTGCAAAATCAAAAGAAAGGAAAAACTGTGTTAGTTTGAGGAGGAGTTATTTGGTAGCTACAGAGTTTTAGGTTTGCAAGATAAAACTTTGCCTATAGGACACTTAAAAGTGATTGAGATGATAAATTTTATGTTTCTGTATTTTACAATTAAAAAGAAAACATAACAAGTTAAAAAATACATTAAGATATAAAGTCATTTTTTATGATAAACATAGACAAAGAGGAAGAAGGTGAGAATTAAAAGAATATTATTAAGTTAATGGAAGGAAGAGAATGGGGCTGAATTTTGGCTTCTTTTTTTCTAACTCGGTAGCTTAGACCAGTTCCTTAGACGCCCCTCAAGCCTCAGTTACCCTTGGTAACTGAGGGAAACATGGTCATTTTACCCACTGTATAAAGAAGTTGTGCAGATTCACGAAGAATGAGTAAAAAAGGTGCTTGATGAATCCTTTTGGGGGGGAGGCATTCCTAAATGATCAGGAAAGGCACCATTATTCATTCCAAACCCTGAATATAGTGATTGGCTTTCTTTTTTCCAGTAAGGCAGTGAGTACAGGATTGAGAGCTCTAAGAGACCAGAGCCAGTCAGAAAGCACTTGTCGCATTGTCCCTTCTGTTCTCTGCTCAGTCTGCATTAAGAAATGAGCAGTTATTACCAGCACGGATTTCTCAGCTCTTGAAGGTTGACAACCATGTCCAGGTACTGCTAGGACACCCCAACTCTCTCACAAGGTCCAAACTAGACACAGATTACTCCAGGGCAAGTTCAAAGACATGACCTGGTCAGTGTTATCTTTTCTACCTGAGTTGGTTCACAGTGAGGCTCCAGTTGTAATTCTTCCTTCCTTTCTTCCTGCACTGAAAAGCAGTTTTCTCCTGTTTCTCTTGAGAAATATCACAAAGTCATAGTAAGCATACAGACATCCTCATGACATCGAGGAATCTATGAAGATCAAACAACATTTTGTATTTTCCTTCTCTCCTTATGGGAATCTACATAAATTATTTCTTAGGAATCAAATAGACCAAATCTTGTATCTTCTAGGGACAAGTATTTAAAAACATTTGTCTCCAGATGAAGGAAAAATTATCACATGTCAAAGTTTAAGATCTTGGTCTGGTGAGGCAGGGCAGACTAGAGGAGTTGTGGATATTAGTCAGTAAACACTCAATATTACTACATATCAGAGGTGAATTTGCTGGGAAGCTGCTGATGCCCAAGTCCTTGTACAAGTCTCTTCCAAAATCCTGACAGTGTATTCTCATGTTTACAATTTGTAGTATTCTGTAAAGGTAAGATATTTCTTTAAAGAGATCCTCTGCCCCCATTCCTATCCAATTCAGGCTTCACAAAATCTGGATTTACCCTTGCTGTCATTGTTGTTGAAATGTGGGCAGACAGAACCAACCACAATGTGGCAATTCTCAACACAGTGGGATGCAAGTGCAGACAGAGAGAGGAGAGCCTCATAAGTGGATGGGCCAAGGAGCAGAGATGGAATGAATTTGCCGCAAATCTAAAGAATCTCTGTGCAGCTGGGTTGTGCTAACAATGGGGCTGATGGTCCTCTGGAGAGCGGCTGATTTGGACACCAGCCTCCACTACCTCTGCAGTCTGTCCCTCTTGCCTGTTATAGAGGACATTCTAGTAGGAAAAGTACTGCTTGAGCTCTTCAGGGCAGGCTTGATGACTAGTGTGTTTTAAGTCAAATTTCCTCTGAATAATAGGAGCTAAGGTTATATATCAGAACCAGACATAAATATATTTGGCCATGGATTATAATAAAATTTGTTGGTGCTAAAGATAATCAAACCATTTCACTTTCCATGTATTTTATTGCCTGAAAAAAGTGATATCGTTCCTTGGAAGGGAGGAGAATGACTTGCTTCATTTGCTGTTCTGCTAGGAAAGAAAAATCTCTGAAATGCAAAAGCAAATGATGACTGTCTTTTCTCCCCAAGTCTGCCCTCCCCATTGGGGGAATCCTGCCATTCCCATCTAGAAGCTCAGCTTGTTCCTTTGACCTCTCCAGGCTTTATAGCATGAAGGCCGTGTGCGTTCCTTTTGCTGGCTAATGGGAAGAGGCAAACTGTTGAGCAGATGTTGATTAACGGGGCCCAGGTCGCCATGTTTGAAATTTCAGTTTTAAGTTGAGTGAAGCTTTGATAGTTTATACACAAAGGGCCTGTGTCTCGCCTGAGGTAATGAATGCTGCAACCAAACACTAGCATTGTTTTTCAGAGCCTCGGTGTTGCAATATTGAGTTACATAGCACTACCACGAGGGCTGTGAGCCTCTGAAGACCAACATTTGGCCCACGGCAGATCTTAATTGCTTTTTTGATATAAAAGTACATATATAGAGGATGAGGGTAATTTTGAATGACAATAAAATCGAAGCACCTTGAAAACAGGCTTTTGATCGTTATTGCAGCAATTTTTCCAAGCTGCTTGGTTGGGTATCAGCGAAGTCACTTGACTTTTAACTGCTGTTCTCAGAGAGATGGTCCATGTTTTATCAACAGACAGTATCTTAAACCAGAGACCCACTCCTTGTGTGGACTGAGTCAAATTATTTTTATCCCTTTAAGCCTCAGATTCCTTATTAATAATATAAGAACAGAGAATAACTTGTCTACAGGGCTGTTATGAGAGTTAAATGAGATAATGGATGTTAAAAGTATTTAGCAAGGAGTGAAGAGGGACTACATAGCTGAGAACATGAGACATATCATTTGATACATATAGTCAATTATATTTATATATAATATCATACATATGAATGGTATTTATTCAGTAATATAATTGTATACCACCAAGTTCCACACCTAAGCTTCATTTGTGTTATCTCAAAATTAGGTGCAGTGGTTTGAAATGGAATGTCTCTGGAATTTTTATTTTGAGACCCTTGAACTTGATTTCTCCTATTCAATAATGTTTGGTTTTCCTTATTCTAACTGAAGCAGATACATTACTCTGACCCATTATGCTAGTTCTCTTTCAGTGCTACCTGTGATATCTCTAAAGAAAGAGCTCTAGTTTGGGGTGCGGGTACTATATGTAATTTTATTAAAAGGATAACTCTATTATTCTCTTCTGTTCTTCCAAGGAGTATAACTTTAATCCTAAAAACCAAGTGAATATAATGATTGCCATGTAATTGATAGCCATTAGCGAACTTTAACTTAGTGAGAATTTGAAGGAAGAGTTTGTAGATGATTCAAAGACTCACTTTCAAATAAATGATTTCAGCCAGGGCTGCAGCTGGCCTGTCTCTCTCTTTGTGTCTCCTACTGCAACTTTGAGGAAGTTACAGTTCTAGTGCCTAGAATGAAGATGCGAGAAATGTAAATTACTTTAAGAACTTTGACTTTTTTTTTGGCTTTAAGGAGTTAGACTAGTTAAAGTTTTACTAACTTTTTTGTTGAGACCGAGTCTCATTCTTTTGCCAGGGGTAGAGTGCTGTGGTGTTATCATAGCTCACGGCAACCTCAAACTCCTGGGTTCAAGTGATCCTCTTGCCTCAGTAGCTGGGACTACATTTTTCCATTTTTAGTAGAGACAGGGTCTCACTCTTACTCAGGCTGGTCTTGAACTCCTGAGCTCAATCAATTCACCCACCTCAGCCTCCCAGAGAGTCAGGATTACAGGCGTGACCTACCATACCCAGCCAGTCAATCATTCCTTAATGATGCCGTCTTACATGGGGAAGGAGCATTATAACTTTCATAGAGCACCTGTTATTCCACTTCATCTTCTCCCTAATAATCCTGTGGAGTCATTGGAGCAGCTATTATCCTACCCAGTGCTGTGGATGAGGAAGCTGAGGTCCAGAAGTGATTCAATGGCTTGATTGAGATCATGAGATGGAAAAGGAATGGGAATCAAGTTTTCTGGATGTTAGCAGAAATAACAATAATCATAATGGCAAGGATATGTGAAAGATCAGCATAGCGTTTTGTGTGTCAGCTCTTGATGTGTACAATTCAGATGTCAGCTGAGTCACCCTGTCCTTTGAGATGCATGACCTACCTGAGATTCAGGGAGACATTCATCCCTCCGCAGTTCGCCTGCTCCTCCATGTCTCCCCCTTGCAGGTGCAAATTTCCATCCCCGTTATGCTTTTGAGCTCACACTGCCTTCTCCACTGGGTGTGGTCATTCTGTTTACCCCATCTTGGAACACAGCCCCTTCTCCTTGATGTCCACTCTTATCACTCCTCCTCCTCCTCCTCCTTCTTCTTCTTCTTCTTCTTCTTCTTTTTTTTTTGAGACAGAGTCTATCCTTGGTCTCCCAGAGTCCCAAAGTGCTAGGATTACAGGCATGAGCCACCACGCTGGCCCATGTGGATTTTTTCATCAGTCACTTTTGTCTTCCCATTTCAGTAGTTCACCAACCTGCTCAGCCTCCTCCCTCACCCACTTCTCTCACTGCACCCCCCCCAATGATCTTTCTTCACACCTTCAGCTCTACCCCACCAGAGCACAGTGGAGTTTAGGTCTTTTCATATTCCGCTGTCTCCCAACAGACCACAACTCCAGTCTCTGATCCTTCCCACATATAAAGGACAATGTATTAATAATTAGTAAGTACTACTTCCCTAAGCAAAGGCAACATTTGCCCCAAATGAAACTCAGTGGCTAGCTCTTAAGATTGTATTTACACCTAGCTTTCCACACATGCATTAACTCTTGTAGCTGCTACAACTCTCCTATGACATAGGTATTCCTATTATTCCATTTTACAGTTGATAAACCTGAGGCTCAAAGAAATTAGCTACCATGTCTAAGGTTACTTAGAGATCTTACCTCCTCATTCTACTATACCAGGGCTTATGAAATGTTTTCTTGAAGGGCCAAATGACCTCCACTGCAAATACTCCATTCTGTTATTTGTAGCACTAAAGCAGGTGTGGACCCTATATTACATACATGAATGGTCACAGTTGAGTTTCTATAAATTTTGCTTACAAAAGCAGGTGGTGGGCTGGGACACTGGCCTGTGGGCCAGAGTTTGGCCAACCCTGCATGTTATCCTACTGCTGCCTTTGTCCATTATACTGGTTCTCTATTTAATGTCTCTAATTTAAAACCTAAAGTGGAGTATAAACAGAAACCACATGGCCACATCATTTCAAACTTCTTCTGGCTGAAAGCAACCTGAAGATTTGCACCCAGCAAATAGTCTGCAATGATTGTTAAACCGTCTTAGAGGGCATCCATGATGGTGCAGCCTCTGAAATTGGTTGGGAACATGCTGAGATTTTACAGTCCTGGCAAATGGCAGGTGAAATTGTCTGTTACTTGTACTTTCTTTTAAGCAAAATGGACAGTGTTTGCGCTTCCCCTGGTTCTCAGCATCTGCCTTTCTCTGTGGAGCCATAAGGACCTACTAGAGCATAGTTTATGCTCAATCTGTTGTGTCTTGAGAACAGCAGGAGCTCCTGTTTTCTACGTCTTGGGACACTAGTGCTGACAAATAATGTGACCAGGTTAAATTTGTGTACATTTTACACGTGTACCGTGTTGCTGGAAGTCAGCATTCCATTTTGTCTGGGTCAGCTTTCCCGTGATCTGCTTTATGCGATGGTCTCATCTCTGGTCCCTGGTTCTCAAGACTGACGTTGACAGCAAAGATGTTTTCTCTCTATAAGGATGATTTAAAGAAATACTGAACTACTTCTTAGTTTTTCTTTTTTGGCAATTCAGTAACTTATGAATGGTGTCTGTCCATCTGTCTCTCCCTCTGTCCCTCTCTTTTCTTAAAAATACCTGAGAACCATTCATCACTATTTTTCAAGTTTCAGTTTAGTAGAATTAAGTTTTAATGCTGGCTTGTCATGTAAGCCCTTGAAAGTAGGGGTTTAGAATGAAAATGTTGAAAACACCTTAATCTGTTGGCAAATGTTTTCATCCTGGCACTAATCTGAGTTCCAAGAGAGCCCTAGAAAATTATTCTTGGGTGTCTTATTGAATCTACCAATCGCCAGTTGCATTCTTTCTGCAACAAGCAGTGTGACATCCCCACTAAGCTTAAAGCCCAGGAAAGTGCCTCACTCTGAGCTATAAATAGGTCTGCCTGTGTCTTCTTTTGGGCTCAGAAGCATTCTAAAGTACATCTGGCTACATGTGTCAGGCAATGGGTGGCAAAGGGGTTTTCTTCTGTCTGAAAAGCTTTATATGAGTTTTTTTTTTTTTTATTGTTGGGGATTCATTGAGGGTACAAGAAACCATGTTACACTGGTTGCATTTGTTAGGAAAAGACCCTCTTACAATCGTGTTTTGCCCCCAAAAGGTGTGGCACACACCAAGACCCCAAGACCC
>CAUYON010114755.1:0-23581 GCA_963573935.1 Arctocebus calabarensis | reverse complement strand
ATATAAAATAAATATTCAAATAGTTTCCATAGGAACACAGATAAGTGTGACCCCATCTCCTAATCTTACATATTGCTGCATCTGTGCCAACCCTACTCTTACAAAGACATTTCAAAACTAGCAATAATTAAGTTAAATGGTTCCCCCAAATCCGTTAATTCAAGCTAAACTCACAGTTAACAACTACAGAATGATATCTACACATTAATACTAACTGAAGCACAAGTTACTGGATGACGTTTCATTCCACTTTCCCAAGCACAAGACAGAGGCAGAGTGCCAACATGCTGCTCTTCTACTTCAGGTAGGTAGTCAGGGTTCTGGATTTGCTGCATGAGTTGCCACATGTGTCCTGATATCACATAGTAGATAGTCAGCCTTTGGAATCCATTGAAAGTAGAAGCAGCAGCTACAGTGTAAGCACCCATATTTTCAAAGAGCCTCTAGTCACCCACATGCATTTCTGGCAGGTCACAGTGCTCAACTATCCAGTCAAGGCCATCGCATGTTGGTCCTCCTATGCTGGATGAATAATACTTCTCATCTGTTTTAGGTCTCTTTTGCAGAAGAAGCTTTACATGAGCATGATCATAAAGGATGCAATTAAAGGATCCATATACTCCATCACTGATGTAATACATAAAGGTTTGTTCACTGGACTCATCTTCATCATCAGAGCCTATCTGTTCCTTGAATACAATATTTAGGCAATGATAATAACTGCAAGTGTGATGGCTGATGCAACATAATATCTGGCTGGCTCAGCTATGATTCTCACTCCAGAATCTGACAGAAAGTACTTGTCCAATGCTGGGTTGATTACACCAGTGATCTCTTCAAATTTAAACTTCACATACTCAGATTCAGGAAAGCCACCACCAATATCAAGCAGGTACATGCTGAAACCAACCTCAGCTCCCATGTCAAAGACACAGCGGGCATTAGAGATTGCCTGCACGCAGGCTCAGGATCAGTACAGCCACTTCCTACGTGGAAGCTGACACCAATGACATCAATATTTTAGCTATTTTGCCCGTTCCAAAAGAAGTCTGCTGGTTTTGAGTGTGGCACCAAATTTAACACTGAGTCAACAGGCTGCTTTGGAATCATCAGTGGCAATCTGCAAAACCAACTTGGCCTTTGGATTTGCTCTGGCAACTTTCATCCACTTGACTTCACTGTCAAAAGTAATCATCTGGATCCCATTATTGGCAGCGTACTTAATTTGAGACACTTGTTTACAAGGATTTGTATAGATAATCCTCTCTGGAGGCACCCTGAGACTTTGTACCAATTGTACTTCAGTCTTGCTAGCACAGTCAAATCCTGTCCCAATGGCAGTGAGGGTCTTCACAATGGCTCTATTGTCATTACATTTGACTGCATAAAAGGGAGTGACACGAGGAAGAGCTTGTAGCCATCTTCAGTGTTTCTTCAGAACATCTCTGAGGTCTGCTATAGAAGGCATCCTTATCATCAGAAGAGGAAACTTCATTGATTTTTTTGGTCCAGAATGTCCTTGGCAGGAAAACCTTTATCAAGCAAGTGGAACTCAAACTCTTCATTACTAATGTTGTTCATGGTTTTTTTTTTTTTTTTTGTAGAGACAGAGTTTCACTTTATCGCCCTCGGTAGAATGCCATGGCGTCACACAGCTCACAGCAACCTCCAACTCCTGGGCTTAAGCAACTCTCTTGCCTCAGCCTCCCGAGTAACTGGGACTACAGGTGCCTGCCACAACACCTGGCTATTTTTCTGTTTTGCAGTTCTGCCGAGGCCGGGTTTGAACCGGTCACCTTTGGTATATGGGGCTGGCACCCTACTTGATGGTTTCTTGATGTTTCTTTGAAAAACTAAGAGACGGAATTTAAAGAAATACTTCCAGCTTCTCACAAAGGCAATTCTTCAGTAATTCTGATTCCACTGTGTGTGTCCTCTGAGCAATAGTGGAAACGTTCTTAGAGCATCTGGGCACCACAGGCCAGCCCTGTGGAGAAGCCGGAAAGCCTCCACCCATGCAGAGCTGGAGCCAGAGCAGGAGCTGAGCCTCAGGAGCACTCGGCTTCCCCCACCGCACCCATCAGCGCCTGGCTCCTGCCTGCGGGACACATCGGCTTGAGGTGGTGCTGGAGCAGCTGGCAGAGGGGCGGCCAGGACAGCGACTTCAGGGACTGACCTCCAAATTTTCAATGTCAGTAGAAAATGGGTTATGGAAAAGCTGTTTGTCCTGTTCATGGAGATGAAGCTCTTTAAATCTAAATTGGAACTACTTTTGCAACTTTTCCAATGAATCCACACATGTTTTGTCTGGGAATGCAACCAGTGGTTTTTCCTGTAACAGATTTTGCAGGCTGCTAAAAGGACAGGCAGTGGAGGCAAAAACACCCTATGGGCTGGATAAATGTCCTCGTTGGGCTGCATATGGCCCGTGGGCCGTAGTTTGAGGTCCCCTGTTCTAGCCAATAGAATTAGGAAAGACAAGAAAATAAAGGGTATCCAAATGGGTGTAGAAGAGGTCAAACTATCCCTTTTTGCTGATGATATGACCTTATATTTAGAGTACCCCAAAGACTCAACCATAAGACTCTTGGAAGTCATCAAAGAATGCAGTAAAGTCTCAGGATATAAAATCAATGTCCACAGTCAGTTGCCTTTGTATATGCCAACAACAGCCAAGATAGGAGGTTAATTAAGGACACAACTCCCTTCACCATAGCCCCAAAGAAAATGAAATACTTAGGAATATACCTAACAAAAGAGGTGAAAGACCTCTATAAAGAAAATTATGAAACTCTAAGAAAGGAAATAGCAGAGGACTTTAACAAATAGAAGAGCATACCATGCTCATGGCTGGGAAGAATCAATATTGTGGATTCTTAAAGAAGATTTGGATAAACAGAAATTCCATATTCGCAAATGGAAACAATATTGAAGCATTGTCAAATCTTCCCCAGTTAATTTTAAAAATGGATGCAATTCTAAAAAAAGCACCAATTTTTAAAAATAGTTTGAAATAATTCTACAGTTGATTAGTAAGACTAGTCAAAAATTAAAAAAATATATATATATGGCGGCACCTGTGGCTCAAAGGAGTAGGGCACTGGCCCCATATGCTGGAGGTGCTGGGTTCAAACCCAGCCCTGGCCAAAAACTGCAAAAAAAAAAAAAAAGATATATATATCTATATATCTATATATATAGATATATATATAAATAGATATGATAGTATTTGTATTAACTAATGGTATAACATTATAAAATTGCAAGGATTATAAAAAAGGTAGTATTGGTATGTTAAGAGAAAAATGGCCTAAAGCAGAAAGTCTAGATATATTTGTAAATCTAAGAATAAGAATTTAACATGTGCTCAAAGTGATTTTATATCAATTAATGGGAAAGTGAATAGCCACTTAATAATAGCACTGGAACAATTGATGCACAATTTAGAAAACATAAAGTTGGAATCTCTATCTTTATCCACATATCACATTGAACATTAAAAAGGAATTAAATACAAAAATATGAATCCATTAAATGATTAATGATTAGACAGGAATATTAATTAAAGATAAGATTTAAAAGTATATTCTACAATATCAGAGAAATATCACTATAGGTGGAATGCATATAGCATATTAAAAAGAGTAAACATATTAAAAAGAATATATAACCTTAATGTTTAAAAATAAATGGGCAAAGAGAGAAATGTCATAAGCCACCAGACTAACATATGAATAATATTTAAGTGTTAGGCTAATATAGGTTCTTTATCTGTTTTCTTTATGCACTTTTATTTTTTGTATTTCTACTATGACATTGTATCACTGTTGTAATTAGAGAAAATAAAATGTCAAATTTTGAGCCAAGTCATAGGGTCTGCAATGACTATAACATATTGGGTTGGCTGAGTGGGGGCAGTGGATTAAAAGTCCTACCTGCTTTTAGGAGGTAGCATTTGTGATGGCAAAATTTGAATTATGTGGGGGCAGAATGTCTTTAATACCTTTAAAATGAGAAACTTTAGCTATAATTTATCAACAGTTTTATACATTATTTTTAATCAAAATTGTCTCTCATACACAGGATCTAAGATAATTCCCTGGAAAAATACAGAGATTTTGTGTGCAAATTACACATGAACTTCTTGGCCACCTGCATAAATAATTGAATTTAGTCAAACAGTCTCTGTTTAGGGACTTAGGGTTGTATCTATAAAATAACTTGTTCTTGTGAAAGTGTTTCTTTTAAACTGGTTGTTTTGCCTGAAGATACACTCTTAATCTTATTTATCACTTATTTTAGGGTTGTCAGCATTTTAGAAACCCTAGAGCCTTGCACCTTAATTTTAACACCTGAAGGGGACACCTGGAACCTGCCTGAAGCACTTTACATTTCCTGCCAGGCACAAAGGAGAGAAGTCCTTGTGAGCCCATCCAGAGCTCTTCAGTGGTTGATTTACAAGTGTCTCCTGATGTATCCTCAGGCAACTAAAAGCCTTCAGTCGTTAGTACTGCATTTAAATTACAGAAGCAGATAGAGAGCAGATGATTTTCAGCAAATGACTCTTATCTTCTAATTTTCTCTGCCCTTTGTAAATAGATAAGGCCAAGACTCAAATTAGTTCATTTGTCCAGTGCATCCTTTTCACTTTGCTAAAGCCTGTTGTAGAAACCACACTGATTTATGAGTGAAATTCTCTTCTGAGCTTTTTTTTTTTTTTTTTTTTTTAAGAAAAATGCTATATATGAATAAAGGCACACCTCATATGTCCAAGGCTAAAGAGCTCTGACAATGTTTATAAATACAAAATACCTTTGGCTTAGACCTCAAACATTTCATACACTTACTTGGGGATTGTATTACAAGTGGATGGCTGAAATTTACAAGCAATATAACTTTTTTATAGATCAGACAGATGTTATAGAAACAAATTTTCCCTTTTTTAGTACATTTTGGTATGAATATTGACATTTGTTAATATTTGTTCTTGTTTACTAGTTATTATTTCTGCAAAGTTTTATTAGCTTACAACATTGTTTAATTCCTGCTTCTCTATTCTTTGAAGAAATAACCTGTGCAGGCACACACACAGACACAATCTCTATTTATAGTTTATCTGAGGAGACAAGTCAATCATTGGGTCTGGTGGCTGTGAGGAGTTGGGAGAAGCAAAAGATAACCTGAGCTGGAAGAATCAAAGAAAATTTCACACAAGAGGTGGAGAGATAGTAGTTAATGGGAGAGGTTTTAATTCAAATAGACCTGACTTAATGGCAGAGATTTTGAGTGAAATAGACCTGATTTTAAATTACCATTTACTACTATAAATGCCAATCTGGGGTAAATTATTCTATTTTTTGAGTCTTAGTTCCTTTATTTGTAAAAGAGGAATAATGATAATTAAGGATTAAAGAGATTCTGTGTGTGAGTGCTCTATTTTTGTTATTTGTGCCTCCCCTTTCCTTATCATTTCTCTGACCTTATTTTCTATAATTGATTACTTTAACCATTGTATCAGAATAAGAGGAGAACTAAAACCTTTTTCTTTTAGTGAGATTTGAAAAATGGCTCTGTGTCTAAGAATAATAAAAATGTGGTAACACTGTTAAGCAGGACTGAGAATGAAGGGAAAAATAACCCAGACTGACAGTTGCCATTTTTCTTAGTGTAGAATTTCCAGGTCTTGACAGTAGCCCAGTGATATGATACTCTGCACTGCTTTGGAGAATTGGTTTAGTGGCATTTGTTCAGTCACACACTTATGTTATCTTCTCGTGATCTTAGGGAGTTTTAGGAGTAAGAAGGAAGAAATAAGAGGACATGCTCTGGAATCCAGAATTCCAGAGCCAAGAGGCTCTGACAGATCATCGCATTCAATTCTTTAATTTTTATCGAGATGTAAGCAAATGCCAGAGGGAGCATAATTTGCCTAAAGTAGCAACATTAATTAGTCCTAGTGTTGGAACAAGGATGCAAGTCTGACTTCTCTGGTCTCGGGTCAGTGGTTTGGCTGCCACACTGTACAAGGCACTCTACTCCAAAGCAGCTCACGTTATTACAGTGTTACAAAGAAGTGTAACCACGTGGATCAACCACGTTAGTGTTACATGCAGACCCTAAACATTTGGACCTTATATTCTTTAACAAATTCAGCAAATTTATATCATTTGCAAGAACAGGTAATAAATACAAAAGAATGTTAAAATTTGGCCTTTTAATTAAGATCTTGATGCATTTGGGAAGATGTCATCAACTGAACTTTTCACTTGCTTTTCCAAATTCTGTTCATCGTCTCAATTTTCTACTACCTAGGTTCAAAACCCTGACCTTTAATCATATTTAATCAGGGGGTTAGAGTCAGTCCATCGGGCAACTGGAATTTATTTTCTCTCATTCCTTTGCTTTCATATCCAGTATTTTATTTTCTCTGCATGACCTGTCTCCCAACCTGTCTCCAAACCTGTCTCCACCATCAAGCTATGCTTAGCCATAATTTTACATTTTTATCATGGCTCTCTGTTTAAAGTGAACAACAGTCAGTATTTAAGCCTCATATCTAATCTAGGCTGTTAAATTTGGGGAAGGGGTTGTTAAACAGTAACTGAGTTGAAGTGACATCTTACTTGGAGCTTGGAAACGTCTAAACAAAAAATAAAGAAAATGATCAGAGTGAAGAGCTGACTGAGATGTGCGGTTTGGAGACCTCATGTGAGGAGGACCTGAGAATGGAGCAGAGCGAGGTGGGAGAGTGCCAGCAGGGGAGAATGGAGAGTGGGGGGGGACTCTATCGCAGAGGTCCATTTCCCAGGGGAGGGCCCAGGCGAGTGAGCTTCAGGAATGCGTCCAAGGCCACTTGCCTTCTAAGTTGCCCAGGCAGGACCCAAATCCAGGTCTGGCTGACTGTTCTATCCTCTTTCTCCCATTGGCAGCTACTTCCATTAGCCAGTTTGACTTTCCACCTTATCTCAGGGCCTATGTTTTCAATTCTTTTCAAGGCAAGGAGGTGCACACTTTCTAGCGCTCATGAGATATTTCTATGTAGTTAAACATGCTCATGCTTTTTTCCCTATGTTCCCACCCTTTTTTTTTATCCAAACCAGTTTAAATTCAGTTAAACATGACCTATTGTTTATACCAATTACTCTTTAGTGTCTGGTGCAGTTCTTGGCGTGGTTCCTACTGATTCGAAAGTCAGTGTGCTATGCAGTTATAGCCTCATGGGGAAAGTACAATACTGAGTGTATTCCTGGTTATCAGTAGGGAAGCACATGGTGCTCTTGTGGAATTCAGAATGAGTTTTAAATCTGGGCCTGTGTGCATGAATGTACTCATTCATACAAGGTTCATAAATTCTCTTCTGCGTTCTTATCATTCTCTCTCATTTTCTCTACGGCATCTCCAAGAAAATGACTTAATTACTTTAAATAGTTGCTGCATACTTAAGGAAAATTCAGA
Organism: Arctocebus calabarensis; assembly: GCA_963573935.1. Lineage (NCBI taxonomy): Eukaryota > Metazoa > Chordata > Mammalia > Primates > Lorisidae > Arctocebus > Arctocebus calabarensis. The sequence continues at coordinate 16,126 of CAUYON010114755.1, read as the reverse complement.
GAGAAACTAAAGGAATATTTCTTTAATCTGCAAATTTAGAGTGTGGGATTATTTATACTCCAGGCTGAGGCAATCTGAAAAAGACAACCAACAGGATGTTTGGTTTCCTGGGAATAAAACAACTGACAGGACTTTATTTATTTATTTGTTTTTGCCCTGAATGGACCAACTGTTTATTAAATCATCAGTACACGAATATTAGAAGGTTTGTATACCTAATTTTGTAAAAATAAAAACAGCTTTCTGACATTTCAATTTAGAAAACTGAGCTCTGTCCTGAGAACTGGAAGATTCTTAGAAAGCAAAGCTCTGCAACAGTAATATGTCAGCCAAATGATTTACAATTCCTATCAGGCTCCTCTGAGGAAATTATACTGTAAACTATACAATGTTTTGCAAACTTAGGCTGATTTGCCTTTTTCATTAAGGAAGGACAAAACCCAAGAAGATGCCTGGTGGTGTGCCAAAGAGCTTAGCTGAAGTCACGTGGTATTTCTTGGACGAATAAGAATTTACTGTGTTTTCTAGGAACATGAGATATAGTCAGAAATATTAGATTTCATTAATGAAAATGTAAAACAATCTTGCTATAAAATTTATGAGGCCGACTTCGTCTCCCACTGGGCAAACACTTTGCTATATGTTGTTAATTTTAAGCCATATACTAAAACACATCGCAACTTTACAATCAGTGGTACTTTAAATAGATGGCTGACATATACCCTTTGACAATATTTCGCACTTTATAGCAATACTTTAACACTAACTTCAAAAACTATGTCATAATGAAATTTTATAGCCAATTAGGTTGATGAGTCACTGTCAGCTTCCTAAACTCCTATTTTAGATGAATAAGAGACTCAGACATAGGAAGCTGCTGTAAAATCTGAAGTGTCATCATGAAGTTGAAGTGTTAGGGAACAGAAAAATGTATTGTCTAAACAGCCTGAAAAGAAATTAAATGATTTATTTTTAAGTTTAAAAGTGGTAATTGTGTTTAAGCTTTCAGTTTGCCTCCACATATATTGGCTTACGGGAAAAGTCTTATGGTGTCCGTGGAGTTACATGTGACACCAGTCACTAGACAGACCTCTGAAATTTTACTTTAAAAGAAAAAAGTGTACAAAGTTATAGTTTAAATAGTAAAAGTTTAAATATTTTTAAAAAAATAAGATGGTATGGCATTTGAGGGTACGTGTAAATCTATTATACATGACTTTTTGTTTGTTTGTTTAAAGAAAAGCCAAAGAAAAGTAATTCTATTAATTTGGGGCATCTGTATTACAATTTATCAGGAAAATGTTATATGTAAATATATCCAATTCTTGAATGCTGAGGAATACCTTTAGAGATTGATTAGGAAGTAATCAATTGCAGAAGTATTAAAATAAAACCATAATATATTAAATCCAGAGCATTTTGTGATAGGGTAAATAAAAATATAAAATATTTAACTTGTCTAGCTCTTGCATGTATTCTGTGGGTTGTAAAGATGTTTCAAATTATTTAGTGCTCTCATGGCAATTGACTCCTTTGAAATCATGTGGCTTAGGCATTTTTCTGCCAAAAATATGCCTGTTGTCCACCCTTTACCCTGTAGTAATAGAAACAGGGAGATCCTCCCTTTCCTTTAAAGTTCACAAAAGAACATAAAATCAGATAAACATACAATATTTACAGAAGAAGTGCGTGTGAGTCTATAGCAGAGGGATTTATAGAGCAGCAGTACAAACGACTTAATGTTAGATACCTGTGTTTTAAAAAATCTCTCTTCTGCTTCTGCTCCTTGGGCCCAAGCCTTGCCCTGTCTGGCTCCATCTTTTTTTCTCTCCGTTCTTTCTCTTCTTTTCCTACTTCTTTCCTATTTCCTGCTTCTACCCCTTGGGAGGAAAACCTTTAATTCCTTACAATTTCTTATTTACAGACTTTTCCTGTCTTGTTGGCATCTTCTCTTGATGTCAGCTCCAATCCCCCAGTGTATCTAAGAACATAGTAGAAGCATTGAAATTTATAGATACTGGGAATTATACATTCTTCAACTCTTCTTCATGTGGGAAAAGGGAAAGGATTTGATTAGGTTTTCTTTTAGTTGTACATAAAAGTGCTATTTTGCTACTTCAATACCATACAATTCTATAAACATTAGATATATACTGGTATTTAAACATTTTTTATTTTTAATTATTATGAGTACATAATAGTTGCATTATTGTTACATGTAATGTTTTGTTATAGGGCATCCAATGTGTATTAATCCAATCAGGATAACTGGGATATCCATCACCTCAAGCATTTATCATTTCTTTTTATTAGGGACTTTCCAATTGTTGACTACAGCACACTAAATTCAACAACACATTCACATGATTATACTTGTATTTTTAAGGAGGGATATATTGGAGAGAAAGTGTTTTCCAAATGCTGGTCCACATACTAGGTCATTTGTATCAGAATTTCTGGGGGAGTTTCTGAAAGGACAGATTGTTCATGTCCCCACATCAGGAGCTTCTGATCGGGCAAGTCTAGGGGTGCTGAGAGATCTTACTCAAGGAGATGATCATTTGAGGGGATAGCTGCCCTGGCATCGTAGCCTTCATTTTCCATTGTCACAGTGAGTGATGCAAAACACATGAAGGACAAAGCTTCCATTCAGACCTGGGGACTGTGCAGTCATTTTCTCAGTCTTCCATCACTGAATTTCCTTGCTTCTTACTTCTACTCCTAGAAGTAATCTTCCTAGTTTTCCCGTGACTCTCCAGGATTGGTGCCAATATTCTGGAGACCCCTCAGAGAAGGGTCAACATTTAAGAGTCTGTAAAAATCTTTGTTGGAGAATTGAAAGAGAACTCAAACGTATTAGCAAGAAAAGAATATGTGATCCCATCTCAGGGTGGGCAAGGGACTTGAAGAGAAACTTCTCTGAAGAAGACAGGCACATGGCCTATACCTATATACATATGAAAAATTGCTCATCATCCTTAATCATCAGAGAAATGCAAATCAAAACTACTTTGAGATAGCATCTAACTCCAGTAATATTAGCCCACATCACAAAATCCCCAAGCTAGAGATTTTAGCATGGATGTGGAGTAAAGGGAACACTTCTGCACTGCTGGTCGGCATGCAAACTAATACATTCCTTTTGGAAACATATTTGGAGATCAGTTAGGGATCTAAAAATAGACCTACCATTCGATCCTTCAATTCCTCTACTAGGTATATATCCAGAAGACCAAAAATCACTTTATAACAAAGATATTTGCACCAGAATGCTTATTGAAGCCCAATTCATAATTGCTAAGTCATGGAACAAGCCCAAGTGCACATCAACCCATGAATGGATTAATAAATTGTGGTATATGTACACCATGGAAGATTATGCAGTCTTAAAAAAAGATGGAGACTTTACCTCTTTCATGTTTACATGGATGGAGCTGGAACATATTCTTCTTAGCAAAGTATCTCAAGACTGGAAGAAAAAGTATCCAATGTACTCAGCCCTACTACGAAACCAATTTATAGCTTCCATATGAAAGCTATAACCCAACTATAGCCCAAAAAGAAGGGGAAAGAAGATAGGGAGGGTAGGAGAGGGGGGAGGATGGATGGAAGTAGGGTAATTGGTGGGACCACACCTATGGTACATTTTACAAGAGTACATGTTAAATTTACTAAGTGTAGAATATAAATGTCAATTTATATTCAATAAATTGAATAAGAAAATGCCATGAAGGCTATGTTCGATGAAAATATTTCAAATTGTATATAAAACCAGCACATTGTATTCCAGGATTGCATTAATGTACACAGCTATGATTTAATATTAAAAAAAAAGAAAGAAAAAGAGTATAAAGAAAAAAAACTCTTTATTTTCTATAACCAATACTAAATATTTATTTATGAACTGTTTACTTTGTTGGTTAAAACTATGAGAGGGACATTTTAGGCAGGAACTGAAAGGGGTGTTCATTCAAGTAACTTGATGAGGTTCTGGGCACAAGTAGTACTATCCTTGGACTCAGGAGGCAAAAGTGTACCACAGAGCTGTGGAGAGGAGATTGTCCCCATATCTGCATGGATCTTAGCTTAGGTTGTAAGACTAAGGTAGGCTGAAAGAGACAATATACCTTTGGCAACTTGAAGATGCTCTGTGAGAACTAGTCTCTTTGTGCTCTCAAACCTGCTCTCAAAACCCTCAATAGGAAGTTTTAAAGAAATAAGGAAGTGATTCCTTACAATGATAACCTAGTTTTAGATATATTGTGTTTGGCGTAGAAGCAGACTACATAGAGATATGATAGGCAATTGGAACTGTAAGCCCGGCAATTAGATGATAAGAAAGGCTTAGAAAACTAATTTTCAAAAAAAGCGAGGTTATAAATTGAAGTAAACTGATTTTTATAAATTTATAGAAATTTATTTCAATGTTCTGGACTCAATACCCAGCATTTTGGATTCCAATTTTCAATTTATATTTCTAGACCACAGAAATAGTAATAGTTGACAGTGTTGGGAATGAATAGATTCTGTGGTTGGGGGGAAAGGAGACTCATCTTTAAAGAATGGAAAGTTGAGATGTGAGAAAGGCCATACAGAGGGAAGGAACAGAATTCAGCATCATGGTTGACTACAGCATCTAAAGCAAAAGACTGTCATAGTTATTGAGACTAGGGGAAATACTATCCAGTGATTTGGATGGATACAAATGAATAACTTGACCATTACCTTTGTCTAGATAAGAACATCTGATTTTGTCATGTTATAAAAACCAACCCATTTATTTAAATTTAAATCCCTAAATTTAGAGGCTGTATTCATTGGTATTAAGTGAATAAATATTTGTTGAATACAAAGACTTTATTAAAGGTAACTAACATCCAGGGAAAAACTGAAAGTATTTTTTCCTTTGGTGTATTCGAGTGGTTCTGTAACTTGGGGGGGATGTGGAAGTGATAGATCTTTCTTAGTTCCCTTAATGAGCCCCAATGTCCTTTCTATAATTATTTCTGTGTGCCGAACATGCTTGACATCTGCCAAAGTTTTCTGAGGATTGAGAAAATATTGAGCTTACAGCTTACTCAGATTACTTCCTAAATTTGCCCTATGTGCCTGTCAATGTATCTCAGTTTCCTTACCTTCAAAATGGGTATGTTGGATCCTAGCTGATCTCTAATTTACCTTCTGTTTTAAAATCCATTTAAAACCCAAAGGTAATCTCCAATAATAATTCTCAGCCTTAAATATGTCAGATACAGGTACAGTTATTCTGAATGATTTTCATTTTGGGAAATATACATCTTTTTAATAGAAAATTTTAATATAAAATTAAGTTCAAAAAGAAAATAAATTGAATGAATTTTTAAAAAAGATATGTGGGGTCACTTAAAGGAATATTGCCATATAAGAGTTACAAGTTTCTCAAATAGAGAGCATTCAAAACAGAAACAGATTTGTGAAGTGCAGTTGGTGGTGGAAGTCCTTACCTTGGATCACTAATTAAGTTATGTTCCTGGGGCTGAGTATATGGGAAGGGTGACATTTAACTTAAAAGATCAAACCACCACCAAAATGTATAGTTACCAGAGGGTACATTATAATAGGGCTCTATAAGGTAAATAAAGATAATGAAAATACACTTATTTTATTTACTTTGTATGTTTTCATTGCTAATGAAATAATTTCTACCCTTTCCAAATAAAAAATTTAATGCCTGGTTGAAAAGCCTGACTCTGCACTCTCCATAGGCCTAAAGTAATCAGAAATAAAAGCAAATGGTTGTATCTCATTACGTGGAAATGTGCCTCATGTGGTGGAAATCTTAGTACTAGCGCCATATCTTAATGAAATCCAACATTGGTGGATGATTTTTCTTTTCCTTTCTTTCTCTTTTTTTTTTTTTTTTAATTGCTGGAGATTCACTGAGGGTACAAAGAACCAGGTTACACTGATTGCATTTGTTAGATAAAGTCCCTCATATAATTGTGTCCGGTAATTTTTATTTTTCTTTTGCAGGACTAGAGCGAATTGCTCGGGATTCATCTTATGAGCAAGAAGGAAAGGTCCAATTTGTAATTGATGCAGTATATTCCATGGCTTATGCCTTACACAATATGCACAAAGATCTCTGTCCTGGATACATTGGCCTTTGTCCACGAATGAGTACCATTGATGGGAAAGAGCTACTTGGTTATATTCGGGCTGTAAATTTTAATGGTAAGTTAAAACTATTTTTTTTTTCTGTCTCTAAATACTTTAGAAGTGACGGAGTGTGCTCTTTTCTCCCTATATGTAGAAAATACTCAGAGTAGAAAGCACAGGATTAGAAGCAGTTCTCCTTTTTTTTAATCAGAAGTGTGAGTTTTTCCACCTGCTTTTAAATCTCAAACATTTTTTTTGTGCTACCTTTAATCTGCTCTTGAAAGCAGGAAAACTTAAAAATAAGCCTCTATCAATCAGAATGTTCTACTTAAATGTCACTATTTTGGAAATAACTTAGAAGCCTTATTTTGAAATCATTGACAACAGGTAAGATTGCTTTGAAAATGTTTATTTTGGGGTGTGTGTGGTGAGCCATTAGTAGAGAAAAGATTGTAGATTTTTTTTGAAACTGATTTTAAACTCTATAAACAGTAGGTTTACTTGAAGAAAATGGATAATTGGGAGTTGCGATACATTTATACTTGACAGCACGAAGTTTCTGCATTGTTTTCTCTTTTCTTGCCTTTTTCTCAAGGATTTAGTCAGCTAGAAGCAAAGAGCTGCATATAATACTGGGTAGAAGGGATTTTCCTACTGTAAAAGTAGAATTGTTTCTTCTGTGACTGTCACAGGAAACTGATATAGAATACAGTGGATTCATGGTATTCGGCTGAGAATAGCCAAACTGCCTGTCTGAAGTGATGAAATTATTGAATGCTGCTGTTCTTTCATGAAAGTTGTAATGGTTGCTGGCCGTGACTTTGGCCATTATTTTCAAATGAAATGATAGAATGCTCTGAGCTGTCTAATTCTTTTGCTTTGGCTGTAATCCACACAATGGACATGCCTCCAAGCCACACACAGCACCGCACTGTCTATCATAATACACTCCAGTGACCTCAGCTGCCAGCCTGTCTCAAAAAAGCACAAGGTCATCTTCAATTTAGAATTCAAGTGGAAACTTCTTTTCTCTTGCTTTTCTCAGGCAGCATAAGATAGAACTTGGTTTACGTTCAATATATTCTATCCTTGTCTCCAGGGGAATTTTTGTGGAACATTACGTAACACTAATACTTTTGTTCAGAATACAAACACTAAGGGGAGTTTGAAAATAATTTTCACATACTAATCAAATTGAGAAAAAGAGGAGTGTTACAATACAAGGTTATTTACCCTCATGGGAAGTTGGGGAACACTTCCCTTATCCCATATTGTTCGTCAAGAAGAAGGTGGCACTGTTTCTTCAGAACTGAAGCTCACCACCAGAAGACAGGAAAATCTTCTAAAGAAGTACTGGGGGAAAGCATGTTAAAAGAAAGAAATATTTCTCTTTTATCTTAAGCATAGACCCAAACCTAATCCTTCTGTGATGACTTCAGTTATTATACCATATGGTAATAAGAAATGATGCTATTAAAGACTATTAAAGGAAGTCTTCATGCAATGGCCTGTAAGATGGTTTGTCTCTAGACTGAAATGACTTCTGAGTTCTCCTGTACACTTTTTGTAGGTTTTTCCCCCTTCTACATTACTATGCTGGTGCTGTTGCTGGACTTGACTTTAGGACAGGTGGTAATCGGACTGGTGAAAATACACAATGTAATCATGGGATTTAAAGTTTCCTGGAAAACTTAGATATTAATCAAATAATCACACAAAAGTATAATTATATAATGTGCAGTAAGTGCTGAAGAGGGAGGTAGGCTAGACCTAGAGTTTATGGTAAGGAATACTTTCTTAACCTAGGGCAGTAGGGGCAGATGAGATCTGGAGGAGATAGGTGCCTGAGATATGAGTGAGGCACCAGGAAGGACCAAATAGACCACGCGAGATCTTAGAGGTCATTTTTAAACTTTGTTCTTCATTTTGAAAACCACTGGAATCTCTTGAATCATAGTAGAACTGTGTCTGATAACAAAGAGTGAATATACCCGAGATGAGGGTCATGGAAAATAAATTAATTTTAATGCGAAAACTTAAAAGAGAATCTCTATGAGCTATTTGGAAATCTCCAAATTATTCTAGGCTTGAGATTTGTCTGTGTTCCAATAGTTGATGATACAGGGTAAGAGACCTGAGCATAAGTAAATTACCATGGGATATATAATTCTCTTGATTTTTCAGCAATTTTCAGAATGTTCATCAAATTTTCTATTTCCTTATTGGCTTATCTTTACTGTTTATTCATTTTTAGTAGCTTGTATGCTTATGATAAAGACACACAGAGCTGTTCTAATATCAACATACAATCAAAACTATTAATGGAGGAAGAAATAAATATGGTAACCAGATAAAAGCCTAAATTAAACTTAGAGCTTCTTAAGCAATCCAAATATAAAGATACTTCCAATGGGATTCAAATTTTCATTATATGATAGAAACAAGCCTAGCGACTTTTCAGGAGAGAATCAATTTTCTTGGAAATTATTTCTTAAAAGTGTCACATGGGACTTTGACAGCCAAATGAGCAATGCTATTTATTAATAAAAAATTAGAGCAAAAGCAGAAGCCTTTTCTGGCTGTTTTGCATATGTCCCCTCAATCCAAGGTAAGATATGTAATGCTTATTACACTGAAGGATGTTTCGTTAAAGACATTTTCAAGGAGGGGGATGATAATCTTTCCCGATCCAGATTTATAACTCTTTTGAGCTCTGATGATATAGGAATGTATCATACTCTCTGAAGAATAAATGAAGGATGTCTCCTTTATACATTCTGCCTTTGAAAACATTCTACTTAGAAATCTAACATTGCAATCAGTTAAAATAAAAACTGTTGGGTTAGAGGAACTGGCATACCCCTGGCCAATCCACTTCTCTCTCTACTTACACGGCTCCAAAGTCCCACTGACTGTATGAAGCTCACGACAGTCCATGGCATTAAATATCCTTGCTCTTCCCAGAGATTTAATAGAGGCTGTAAGTAGACTTTTAGAATTGTGTTCTCTGTTGGGAGCCTAACAAACATTTCATGTTGTTAATTGGATTCCAGTTGCGTATGTTGTTTTGGTCATGGTCGTTGTTCTCACCTGGTGGGACAACCGACCCTTTTTCCAAAGACTGGAAGTTCAAGGCGGGAGGCATTTGCTAAACCAAGGTTTTCTTAGGCTCAGTTTTAAATGTCCTGAAAAAGCCAGGTGTGCTTGACTACACTCAGAGCAGCTTACTCTACATGACAACAGATAGTATTATATGCTGGAAGGTTTTTTACAATAGCGATGACCAATTGTCAAAGAATGAGATTCATGAAGCGACTGCCAGTAATGGCCTTCCAGACTTTCTGACAGGGTCAGCGAGCTACAGAATGTACTCTCAAGTAATGAAAAACAAAATTCTATCAAAAAGATAGAATCATTTAGAAATATCTATTTAAATATTGAATAGTGGCTACCCCAAAGAATAATTTTTGTGTAGATAAAATTGTTGCTAACTTGATTCTTTTAGACATTAATAAGATATTAGGACATACTATTTTTTGTGGTCTTTTTTAGTTTGAGATAGTAAATCTATGTCATTGATGTGGACGAAAATTTGTCAGTTTATAGTAGGGGAAAGTGAAATAGCAGAGTAAATGGGCATTGCACAGACCATTGGTATAAAATTTAAACATAATTCTTTCTGACATTGTAACCTGGTATGTGGCATGCCTACTTAAGTAATTGTTTAAAAATATTTGGTTGAAAAAAATCATGGTTATTCCAGTATAATATTTAATTGAAAAAGTAAAGAACATATTAGAATTTAGAATGATCAGGTGGTACCTGCGACTCAAAGGAGTAGGGCACAGGCCTCATATAGCGGAGGTGGTGGGTTCAAACCCGGCCCTGGCTAAAAACTGCAAAAAAAAAAAACAAAACAAACAAAAAAATTTAGAATGATCAATGAATGATTTAGTATTTTAGTCCATATTTGTTCCATAAAAAAAGGAGCTAACGCTGAAATATTTAGTAAAACTTCTAAGCTACAAAGTACTATTTGGCATCAAAGACAATGAGCTACAATGGTGGTATAATTGAATTTAATAATTTAAACAATTTTTCTTAATTACTGGAAAAATGTACCTGAGCCATCTCCTGCATCTGTATTTTAAGCATGTTCTCAGTCATAAAGTATCCAGAATTACTAATGTTTCCCTTAAAAGTTTTCTCAACCTTTTTTCTCTACTTAGGAAGCCAGAGGGAAATAAAAACTTCCCTTTTTGAGTTACTTTTATTGCTACTATTTGAACAAAATGCTATTTCTGTATTTTTTTTGAAATCCTATGATTTATCAAAAGAAAACCATATAGGAGTTCAGATATTTCAGGAACTTAAGCAACTATGTGAATTCCTTACCTTAGACTGGTCTACAGTCAATAAAATATTAATACTGAACATCTTGCATAGAATCAAAGATTTTTCTGTTGCTAGGGGGTCTTATTTATCATAAAGAAACAGTGTTGGGTAGAGTTTCAGAGATATCTCCCTGCTCCTTTTCCCAGTGGTAGATCTCAGATCATGGCAGATCAAGCACAGTGGCTTACCTATTAGGACTGTCTGATCGCATGAACCAACCAACTTAAAAAACTGACTTAAGCTTTCTTAATTAAGCTACAAGGAGGAATATAAAACATATGTCAGGAAACCCTATGTCAGAATATAAAAGAGTCTTAAGGACTGGTTCAGAGAAATAAAACCCACCAGAAACCCCAACTTCACTGTCTGTCTGCTTCATCTGATTTTCTCTCTTTATTGGTTTTCTCTGCTTTTAGGCCACAGGGCATCAGAAGGTCTGGATTTCTAGAGTTTAGCTAGTCTTTGCTCAGGACACCTGCTAAGTTTAAGAAATATATATATGTGCAGTGCATATGTATGTATATATGTGTATACACACAGGCACACACACCCACCTGCATACATAGTACATGGAAGTTCTGCAAAGCTTGAATCTCATTAGCCAAACTTGGGTTGTTTGTCAAACCTGTTCCAAATTATCAGTGGCCAGGAGGAAGTAGTAAAAACTTGGTTACTTGGTTGTGACAAGTCACAGCCTGGGGATGAAAGGATGTAAAGGATATTTAGAAAGTTTCTGTAAGGTCTTTATGGGGAATGTTTACAGTGCAAGCAGAGAGGTATAAACCTGAAAGAGGGGTTATGCCCAGGTCTCTGAATCTAGTTGCTTCTTTAGTTGGTGAGTTTCTGTTAGGCTAAGGAAGACGTAATTATGAATGACATAGCATAGAAATTTTTTTGCTTTGTTTCATTTCTTTTTTTAAATTTTTATTTTTACATAAACATATATGTGTTTATTAGGTTTCCACTTTTTGCCTTAGTAGAATTAAAAAAGCTTAAAATTTAATAGCAATAACAATGTTTAAGATAAGGACTACAAACAAAATCCTCGTAAAGAATGAATGAAAATAAATACATTCAGAAAAGAAAACAGGCGATTGCTGCATTGAAATATTAAGCAATATTAATAATAATAATGCAAAGAAAGTAACGTTCACATTGTCAGAGTATGTCTATTATAGAATGCTTTAACTCTGAGGCTCAGGATGAAGTCATCAGTTAACTTCTTATTTTTTTTTCCAAAGTCACAAAAAAAAAGACAACTAATATATAAATAAAAGTAAAAGATAGTTTCAAAAAACAGATTATGCCAAATCTTATAGACAATAGAAAAAGAAGAAATATTTCAAAATCATTCTACTTGATCTAGATACACCTAATATCGAAACAGGGGAAAATATATTGTTATAAAGGGAAATTACAAACATATTTCACTTATAAATGAGGATACAATATTCTAAACAACATATTGACAAGTTGAATTAAAAATTAATGTTTAAGTAATGTACTTTGGTCAAAATTGAATCCAATTTGTGTGAGAATTAGTCACTTTTTTCTTTCCTTTTTTTTTTCTTTCCCTCACCCCTCCTTCCTTCTCTCTCTGTCTGCTCTCTCCTCCCCCCTTCTTTTATTGATTGATTGATTTACTTTTTGAGACAGAGTCTCACTATGTGGCCCTTGGTGGAGTCCCATGGCATCACAGCTCACAGCAACCTCAAACTCTTGGGTGTAAGTGATTCCCTTGCCTTAGCCTCAAGTATCTGGGACTACAGGCGCCCGCCACAACGCCTGGCTATTTTTTTTTGTTGCTATTGTCATTGTTGCTTAGCAGGCCCCAGCTAGGATCAAACCCACCAGCCCTGGTGCATGTGCCTGGCACCCTAATCACTGAGCTACGGGTGCTAAACCATCATTTCTTCTTTTTAATTTCAAAAAATTCATAAGGTACAAATGTCTTTTGTTACATGGATGAATTGTATCATGCTGAAGTCAAGACTTTTTGTATACCTGTCACCCGAATAGTTTACACCTTAACAAACAGGTAGATTTTTATCCCTCCCATCTTCCCCTTTCAAAAAAAAAAGAATCACATAGAATCTATAAGACTCTTTAAGAAGAATCCAACTTTGGTATTATGTAATGAAATCCCTTATATTGTGGTTGAATTCTCTGACACCAAGAGGAATGAAACAGCTTTTCTAAACTCAGTACTGAGTAATGAAATAAATATTTCAATACTTGATATTCTAAGGAAATAAGCAACATTTGTCAGATAATAGAGGCTGGTAGAGAGATGGAATCTATCAGCATTTTCTTTTCTTTAGAAATCTCATTGATTTCAAAGACTTAATACAAATTTTCCAAATATACAATTATGAGAGTCTCTGAACACTGTAATCTGATTTTGATACAAATTTGTGTGAATTAAATATTTTTAAGTAATTTAAAAGAAACAATTATGGCTTAATATTAGGAAATATACTACATCTTGCTACTAGGTTAAATAAGGCAATGATAAACATTTCACACGGTTGCAAGAAGTAATTTGAAGTATACCTTTCATTTCTGTTATGAGTACAAAACAAACTAGAATAAACTAGAAATGTTTAACATGTAAAGAACATCTTTTTTTGCTTAGAACCAATTATATATTTATACTTATTCCTGTCAAAGATATGGGTTAGACCTACTATTACTATTAGTAATATTCCATAAAGTTTAACCAATCTGATAAAACATGAAAGAAAAATGTCAAAGATTTCTACTCAAAAGGAAAAAAAAAGTTCTATGATTATTACTAAATAACTTTACCTCAAGATAATAAGAGTATCCATTTAGAAAGATGATCAAATATAAAAGATCATATTAAACCAATAAGAGCTTTCCTTCATAGTAGTAAGAAGTCTGTTTCCTTTGCAAAAGCAAATTTAAAATATCTGGAAACCAAAAGCTGTAAAAGACTTATGTGAAGACAAATTTATTGAGAGACGTAAGAAGATTTGAAAACATGGAGAGACATTTATTCTTTGTTTATGGATAGAAGAGCTAATTACAGGAAAAGATGTTAACCCTTTTGAAATCAATCTGTATTTAGGGTTAGTTTTATTCAAACAGGATTGAACTAATAAGGCAATGCTTTCTGGAATATGAAATAATATTTCAAATTTTAATTGTGAGAATAAAAGTAAAAATAAAATAATTTTGGAGAAAAATTATTCCTATTAAACATTTAAGCATGATTTTTGAATTTCAACTGGATTTCATTTTCCTTTAATTTCAAAATATGACAGGGGTACTGATGTTCTTGGTTACATGGATTGCTTTATAAAGCTTAGCAGGCTATAAATGTGCCTGTCACCCAGAAAGTGTTCATTGTCTCCATTAGGGAAGTTTTGTCCACCCCATCCTCCTTCTTCCCCCTGCTTGATTTTCACTCAGTTTTTCTTCCCTCTGGTCACGTGTACTCAATACTTCACTGAGGCTAATGGTCTCAGTTCCATGCAAATTATTGCAAAAGGCATGAATTCACTCTTTCTGCGGCTGAGTAGTATTTTGTGGTATATATATATCAGATTTTGTTAATCCACTCATGAATGGGTGGGTTAATTGCACATCTTCACAATTGTGAACTGTACTGCAATAAACATTCAAATGCACGTATCTTTTTGATAAAATGCGTTCTTTTCTTTTGGGTAGATACCCAGGAGTGGGATAGCTGGACCAAACAGTAGGTCTATTTTTAGTTCTTTGAGCAATCTCCATCCTATTTCCAAGGAGGTTGTACTAATTTCCAGCCCCCACCAACAGTGTGTGCATGTTCCTTACTCTGTGCATCCACATCAGCATCTGTTGTTTTGGGACTTTTAATGAAAACTATTCTAACTAGGATGAAGTGATATCTCATTGTGGGTTTAATTTGCATTTCCCTGATGACTAGTAGCAATGAACATTTTTTCATATTGGCCATTTCTATCTTCCTTTGGAAAGCTCTTATTCGTGTCTTTTTCCCATGTTATAATGGGGTTGTTTTTTTCTTACTGATTTGCTTGAGTTCTTTATAGATTCTGTCGATTAGCACTTTATCAGATGAATATCTTATGAATATTTTCTCCCATTATGTACTTTGTCTGTTTTCTTTAATGATGATTACCTTCTTTGTGCAGAAGCTTTTTAATTTAATAGAATTCCATTTATTCCCATTTATTTGGGTAGTGTTGCAATTGTCATTGGGGTCTTAGTCATAATTTTTTTGCCTAGATCCATATCTGGACAGAATTTTTCTATATTTTCTTCTAGAATTCTTATGGTTCCATGCCTTACATTTAAGTCTTTTATCCATCTTGAGTTAAGTTTTGTGTGAGTGGTGGGAGATAGGGATCCTGTTTCATTATTCCACAAGTGGATATTCAATTCTCTCAGCACCATTTATGAATAGGGATTCTTTTCCTCAGCATATATTATTATCTGTTTTGTCAAAGTTCAGTTGGCTGCATGTAGATGGTTTTATATCTGGGTTCTCTTTTCTGTTCCATTGGTATACATCTCGATTTTTGTGCCAATACCATATCATTTTGGTTACTATAGCCTTGTAGTATTGATTGAAGTCTGATAATATGAAAGTTATAGATTTGTTGTTTTTGCTTAGGATTTCTTTGGGTGTTCAGGTTCTTTTTTGTTCCAACAAAGCATAGAATTATTTTTTCTAGATCTGTGAATTGTGACATTGGTATTTTAATGAGGATTATACTGAATCTGTATATCACTTTGGGTCATATGGACATTTTAACAATGTTGATTCTACTAATCCATGAGCATTGTATGTTTTTCCATTTGTCTGTGTCATTCATGATTTCTTCCGTCAGTGTTTTGTAGTTCTCTTTGCAGAAATCTTTCATTTCCTTGACTAAGCATACTCCTAGATATTTTAATTTCTTTATAGCTATTGTGATTGGTATTAAGTGTTTGATTTGACTCTTGGCTTGACTATTATTAATGTATAGGAATGATACTGATTTGTGTGCATTTATTTTCAATCTGAGACAATCTGTTGAATTTCTTTATTAATTCCAGGTGTCTTTTGGTTTTTCCAGATATAAGATCATATTATCAACAAAAAAGCGATCATTTGTCTTCTTTCCTGATTTGCATACCCTTTATTTCTTTCTCTTGCCTGATTGTTCTGGCTAGGAATTCCAGTACTACGTTGAAGAAAAGTGGTGACAGTGCACCCTTGTTTTGTTCCAGTTTTTAGTAGGAAAGCTTTCAACTTTTCTCTATTAAGTATGATGTTGGCTTTATAATTTGGAGCTATGTTTCCTCTATGCCTATTTCATTGAGAGTTTTTATAACGAAAGCATGCTGAATTTTGTTGAATGCTTTTTCTGCATCTATTGAGATGATCATATGTGGTCTTTGTTATTGCTTCAGTTTATGTGATGAATCATATTTTTTTCTCTTCTGAATATGACTTTTTATTTATTTTATTTTATTATTATTATTATTTTTTATAATTTTATTGAATCATAATTCTGTACATTGGTGCAATCATAGGGCACGATTCATATACATTCAGAAATGTTTTGATCGTACTGTTACA
>CAUYON010114748.1:0-23445 GCA_963573935.1 Arctocebus calabarensis | reverse complement strand
GAGAGGAAGAGAAAGGCCCTTAGCTGCTGGGGTGCCCCTGCCTACTCAGTCCCCCACCTCACTGAGAATCTCCCCTCAACAGTTTCCACACCAGACCCCTTAAAGAGTGGGAGGGGCCTAGGGAGCCCCACCTTGTCATGTAACCTCAATAAAGTTCCCTGAATTCAGCCAAAAAATAAATAAATAAATAAAGCTGGATTTATAACATTTGACCGACCTATTTTTTGAATACTATACTGAATCTAAGCACAACCTAAAAAATAGTTGAGCACAACTATATTGTGAAGTCATCCCCTTAAAACAGGTCAAGCATTTCTTTGCCATTTTTCATTCATTCCCTCTATAATAATACTGAGGACCCACTAACTGCCAGGCACTGGGCTAAGAATTAAAGGTGAAGAGAAACACAGCATGTCCCTTGCTTGGGGAACTCACTGTGAAAGCCTAGCATCAAAACTGGAGCGTAGGGTGGCACCTGTGGCTCAGTGAGTAGGGTGCCGACCCCAAATACTGAGGGTGGTGGGTTCAAACTCGGCCCCGGCCAAACTGCAACAAAAAAATAGCCAGACGCTGTGGCGGGCGCCTGTAGTCCCAGCTACTCGGGAGACTGAGGCAAGAGAATCGCTTAAGCCCATTAGTTGAGCTGTGTGACGCCATGGCACTCTACTGAGGGTGGTAAAGTGACACTCTGTCTCTACAAAAAAAAAAAAAGAACTGGAGTGTAGTGACTTCAATCTTATATGGTAAGTCAAATACCAGAGAAATGTACAAAGCATAGGGTCAAAGAATTTCAAGATTAGTCTTCTTAAAAGAAGTTGGTCAGAAAAAGCACTGCTGAGACAGATACAAAAGGAGGGGGGAAACAAGGGAGGATGCACAGGGACAAGCATAATAAAAAGCCCAGAGACGGCCACGCCACATCCCCAGGAAATAGGAGCCCCCACTCAGCAAAGGGATTTTCTCTCACTCACCTGATCCACGTGAAGCACTTTCCCCTTTTGTAAATTTAGAACATTATGTCTCTTCCACAAATCTTAGAAAACTATTCTAGGTACTAAAACATGAAATGCTGTCCCTGTTTTCTGACCCAATGGGTACATTACATGGGAACATTACACAATTTCTGATTGAAAATATGTAAAAGCAAGCTGTGTAACCAAAATGTGTGTAGTCGTGTAATATTCTGAAATTCAAAAAAAAAAAAATTAAAAGAAATGAATGGGCCGGGCATTGTGGCTCATTCCTGTAACCCCTGATTAAAAAAATAATTATGTTTATGCAGTAAAACATAAACTTCACAGTAATTTTGTAGGTCAAACGTATGAGTTGAAGGGAATTAATTACCCACTGAAGGTCATTTATAGCTTCACTTCCTGATTCTTTCATCTAATCACTGGGAGAAGTTGATTTTTCTCTGCTAATAAGATGGAAGTGTTCTCTTTAATTTTTTTCTTTTTTATTTTCTGTTTTAGCAATTTGCCTGTATGTTTAGAGGACTTTTTCCATGAAAAGCAGAGGTTTTGAGCAGCTCTGACCCTATTCCTTAGGGGTCTAGAAAATTCATTTCACCCCTCTGTCCAGTCCACCCTGCGCGGTGGTGAGATGATCAGCTCGGGAGGAGGATTGCTTGGTTGGGTTAATGAGATTTGCAGTCTTGCACTGTGTATGAGCCTTCCTTAAAGGAATTTGCGACAAGAGTCACACTAACATTCGAGTCATTGCTCTGCTCTCCAGTGATGGCTCTGGATGACAAGTGAAAGGCAGAAGTGAAGGAATTACAACTCAGCGCATTACTGACAAGCAAAAGGCAAATCTTCACAAAACTTAACCCCTTTGGAATGGTCTCTGTGCCAAGAAATCAATAAAGATTCCTGGACAACGCAATGGAAAGCTGACCCGAGAAGCCAGTCCCTAATTTTGCCATTCTTGACTCTTCTTTTTTTATCCTTTCTTTACATGCACTTTATCAACAAATCCTGATAGCTCTAATAAAAATTATTATAAAATTTATATCTGGCATCCAACTACTTCTCACTGTAGCTGATTTCAGAGCCTCCAAACAAAGTTTCTGTTTCTACTCTTTCCCTCCATAGACTATTTTCAACACAGTCAGAAAATAGGCTTGTAAAACAGGAATCAGATCATATTTCTCAGACAAACATCTTCCAGTAGCTCTCAGTATCTATGTGTTTTTATGTCTCTTCGAAGATATTAATGGCAGTTTTTGTTTGCTTGATTTTTTTAATGTTTTGTTCTTCCTCCATGTTCTGTTCATTCCAAATCTCCCATTTTTTTGTTGATTGACTGCCTAACCTCCTTGCTGCGTGTTAGAGGCTTTCTTAAACGTTGATGACCCTTGCCAGCCTATCTTGATTGGGACACAGAAGTGCAGACTGGAGGTTCTGAGTCTAAGAGTGAGATTCACATGTATCAGCCTGCAGATCTGGGGACCAGCTGTCTTTCCCGGTAGAGATACTCAAAGGCAGAGATCTAGGGGCAACTGTCTTTACCGGTAGAGATACTAAATTCAGAAATCTAGGGCCAGCTGCCTTTCCTGGGGAGATACTCAAAGACAGAGATCCAGGTACCAGCTGCCTTTCCTAGAGAGATACACAAAGGCAGAGATCTAGGGGCCAGCTGCCTTTCTTAGAGAGAGATACTCAAAGTCAGAGATCTAGGGGCAGCTGCCTTTCCTGGGGAGATACTCAAAGTCAGAGATCTAGGGGTCAGCTGCCTTTCCTGGGGAGATACTCAAAGTCAGAGATCTAGGGGTCAGCTGCCTTTACCGTGGGAGATACTCAAAGGCAGAGATCTAGGGGTCAGCTGCCTTTACCGGGGAGATACTGAAAGGCAGAGATCTAGGGGCAGCTGCCCTTTCCTAGGGAGATACTGAAAGGCAGAGATCTAGGGGCAGCTGCCTTTCCTAGAGAGAGATACTCAAAGTCAGAGATCTAGGGGCAGCTGCCTTTCCCAGGGAGATACTCAAAGTCAGAGATCTAGGGGTCAGCTGCCTTTCCTGGGGAGATACTCAAAGTCAGAGATCTAGGGGTCAGCTGCCTTTACCGGGGAGATACTCAAAGGCAGAGATCTAGGGGCAGCTGCCTTTCCTAGGGAGATACTCAAAGTCAGAGATCTAGGGCCAGCTGCCTTTACCGTGGGAGATACTCAAAGGCAGAGATCTAGGGGCCAGCTGCCTTTCCTAGAGAGATACTCAAAGTCAGAGATCTAGGGCCAGCTGCCTTTCCCAGGGAGATACTCAAAGTCAGAGATCTTGGGGTCAGCTGCCTTTCCTGGGGAGATACTCAAAGTCAGAGATCTAGGGGTCAGCTGCCTTTTCCAGTGGAAATACTCAAAGGCATAGATCTAAGGGCCAGTTTCCTTTCCCGTGGGAGATACTCAAAGGCAGAGATCTAGGGGCCAGCTGCCTTTCCCAGTGGAGATACTCAAAGGCAGAGATCTAGGTGCCAGCTGCCTTTCCTGGGGAGATACTCAAGGTCAGGAGCTGCTGGTCTTTCCCGTATGGTGGTGTCTGTTTCCCAAAGAAAGCTTCTCTCACCTCTTTCCTGAGATGCGCCATCCTAGCTGTTAAACCCTGGGACTCGGCGCTGTTCACTGAGAACACTCACTCAGAGCCCCCAGTCTCTGTCCCAGGCCTCAGTGTCCCAACTTCTCAGCGCCCTGCATTCCATCTGGCCCATCTGGTTCTGTCCCACCAAAATCACTAGCTTATTCTAGGTAGGGAGTAAACATCCGGGGATCCAAATGATCCTTTAAAAGACTTTCAAATAAATCTCCAGCATTCACACAGACTTGATTCTCACCTGTCTCAGTGCTTGGAGCTTCCAATCCTACAGCTACACAAGTTCCTGGGGTAAATCGAAGTGTTTCCTACTGATGCCTCAGGCTGCAGGCACTTAACTGTAATTTTCCTTTGTGCCATGGATTTACTTATCTTTTTTCCACTTATCAAAGAGTTTCATTAATGGTGGTGTTTGGGTTTTGTCTTTTGTTTACTTGTTTCGGGGGTAATTTTTGAGAAGGAAAAAGTGAAAAGGTCTTTATTCTACCATTTGGGAATTGTTTATCTTCTACAATGAACTATAATAACAAAGAAAAAGGACTTGGGTTTTAATTTTTATCTAGTCAAATCTCTATCTGCTTTGACTTCTTCTGTTGTTTAATTCCTTTGGCCTAAGAGTTTTTGAGTGGCCAAATGTGTCAAGCACAGCTTAGACACAGGGGGACAGCAGCGAGCCAGACAGACATAGCCTCCCCGCTCATGTATGTTATAACACAGTGAGGAGCCAGTCACCAACCTGTAGTTAAATGTGAGTATTGTTATGAAACAGGAAGGTCAGAATGCAGTGGAAATGTACTAAAAAGGTAAAAGGTACTTACCATCATAAGATGTGCAGTAGTCCTCATTTATCCTAGGGGATGTGTGCTAAGACCCCCAATGGATACCTGACATTGTAGGTAGTACCAAACATTATTGTTGGTAATTCCAAGTTTTTTCCTATATATTCAGACCCTTAATAAAGCTTAATTTTTAAATTAGGCACAGCACGAGATTATCAACAATAACCAATAATAAAGTAGAAGAATGGGAACAACAGGCCAGCTTCACTGCTCTTGGCCTTCAGAGCCAACACTAAGTAAATAAGAACACAAGCTCTGTGAGATCACAACAGTTGATCTGATAACTGAGCTGGCTACTCAGTGATGACTGGGGTGTAGTAAAGTCAGCCCAGAAAGCTGGACAAAGGGATGACTCCCATCCCAGGTGGGAAGGAGCAGAACAGTGAGAGATTTCATCCTGATACTCAGATCTCTTGCGTGCTACTCAGAATTCTGCATTACCATGCCATTTAAATTGTTGCATTACCATGCCATTATGAATTGTTTATTTCCAAAATTTTCCAGAAATAAATGAAAAAATGTTTGGATAAAAGTTGCCTCTGAGTTATCTATTCTATTTCCCTGATATATCCAGCTATTCTTGCCCTGTTATCACAAGGTTTAAATGGTTTGGGCTTTAGAATATCTCCTCATACTGACAGAATATGTTTCCTCAAAGCACTCTTCCACTCAACTTTGAATTGAATTAGAAAACCCTGATTTGAAATATATACACATGAATTTTCATTCTCCAGAAGAAAGATCTTGAGTCACCAGATCTTGAGTCACCAGAAGATCTTGAGTCTAGATATAAAGTAGAATTCTGTCACAGTCTGTTCGATTACAAAAAATGTAGAAATCCATACAAGTCAACAAATTGTCTCCAGTTTAGATAGCAGCAACAACAGCAAATGCTCAGTCGTCATTTCCCACTCTGCCCAGTGCCCCATGTGCACCAACTCATGTAACAGTCCTCTTTTTGCTTGCCCGTCCTTCAGAGTCTAGTCAACTTCATCCACAGAAGTTAAGTGGACTTTAATTATATCCATTTTGCAGTAAAACATGGGGTTAGGAGGTTAATTCACCTACTTAAGGTCACATGACTCAAGAGAAAATAGAGCCTGAAGTTTTGCTTTTTAAATGTTTAACTAATAGCTGATGACTATTAATGGTCCTTACTTTGCACTCCCAGAACAACATGCACATAGTTCTACACCCGCCCTTGTGATACTTGCTTCTGACTGTGTGTTTGTCCTCTCCATAGCCGCACCCAAGAAGACAGCACTTCTTATTCATGCTTGTGTCCCAGTACCTAACTCAGTGATTCAAACTTCCATGGCAATAAGTAAATGCTTGTTGATCGAATTAACTATTTAACTTTGCTTAGATAGTACCAGAAGGCTGAAAATATGGAAATGTAAGTCAGGAGTAGACATACTGAACAGCAAGAGCAAACAAAAGTTAATACCTTCTGCACACTGTTACCTCACATGGAAGTGATTTGCTCAACAACAGCAATTCTCACACCAGCCTCACCTCCATATTATTTGATGGAAATTAAGGAATGAATATGAATCTTAGAAGGAGAGGGCAAAGACTGAGGTCAATACATATGTAGTGACCAAACTCCAAAAGCAAAGGGACCCCTGCATTGTGGTAACTCAGCTCTGACTAACACTGGGGATGTTCCATGATTGACAGTTGTAGACTTGGAGTTTATCTAAGTTTAAATCCTGGGTAATGATATTCCCTTCATGAATTACCGGTGGCTTTTGACAAAATTTCCATCACCTACTTTATCCCTTCTTCAGGACCACCAATTCTCCTATTCTTAAAGCCAATTATCAGTTTCAATATGATAGGAAATCTTCATCAGCTCAATAAATATTTGAGAAGAAACTCAAAGTTGACATCATATTTATTTATTTCTAAGAATATTTTTCTATTCAGTTCAGGCCAGAAGAACATTCTAATAAGCTGCTTTCTGAAAGAGATTTCAACCTCTCATGCTACAAAGAAATGAAATTATTTATTTCTTATATATTGATAGTGCACTGGGCATTTACTATGTGCACTGAGCATTTACTATGTGCCAAGGACGGATACCTATGTAAATATTACAATGCCCCAGAACAGAGGGCTTATAATCTATTGAGAAGTGGAAACACAAAAATGCTTGTGGGGTCTATTTACATAGATATGATTCGAAGGATGAAACCTTCACAGAAAAGATGTGTATAAAGGGTGGGCTAAAATTTTGGTTAACACGCGCAAGGTGAAAATTTTTGACTGGATTATGTTCTAGAACCTAGATACTACCCTAATATACCAATCACTAATTTTTATGGAACACATTCCATGTCCCTCATAATGGGCTAAGGACTTTATCTCATTCAATACTGGACTCCCTATGAAAAATATTCTGATTCACTTAACAAAAGTCTTTGGAATACATATAATGAACTAAATACTGTTATCACAAATAATACTGCTCTCCCAAATGAAGTCAAAGCTTAAAGAATCAGTAGAACTTGGACTTGAACCCTTACGATGTGGTTTTATAGCAACACCCAATGTTACCTGCCACAGTGAAGTATCAAATTGTTTTTCAGTATTTAACATCTGGCTAATCTGAATTGAAGGCTACTATAAATGCAAAATACACACTAGATGTTGAAAACTAAGCATTTTTTAAAATATTAACTATCTCTAATAATTTCTGAGGTTACTAACATGTTAAAATGATACCAATTTGGATGTATTGGCTGAAGTAAATATATCAGAGGAGCCCCCAACTTATCTGTTAGGAAATATATTCCAAGACTCTGGTGGATGCCTGAAACCACAGATAGCACAGTCACTGAGCCCTGTGCACTATATGTACTATGTTTCCTTTCACAAACCAGCACAAAGAGTAAAAAACCAGAGGGGGAATGGTGGAGAACTGAGAAAATAAATCACACAAGAGATATAGATTGCATAAAAGATAAAGAGGTGGGATTGGAAGGTCTGGCACAGCTGATGACTGTAGCCAGCACTGAAGTATGTGAATAGCTTTATTTATACAGTACCTAAACAAGGTTGCTTATACTAACAATGTTGCAAATTAGTGAGGAAAGTGAGTGGGAATATTTTCATCTTACAAGGTTGAGAGAAAGTAATAATAGTACATGTTATAAAGATTAACTTTAGGGAGAGAAGGCTATGTGTTTGGGGGAAAAGATAGAAGAGTATACAGAAGCTATGTGACTTCTGGCAGAGGAAGCAAGGAGAAAGAACTATTGTTTCAGGAAGGGAAGAGAAGTTGAGGGCCATTGCTTGAATGCACCTCCCAGGCTGTGGGGGTCTTGGCACCTCACAATTTGCACTCCACATTTCCCTATACATACATACTTATGACAAAGTTTAATTTATATATTAGGCTAAGTAAGATATTAATGATGATAATAATGAAACAGAACAATTTTAGAAATACACTGTTATTGTGATCTCTCCCTTTCAAAATGTTTTTGGTCCATGGTTGCTCACAGGTGACTGAAACCACAGAAATAGAAATCATGGGTAAGGAGAGACTATGGCATTAAGTTAGTTTCATTTCATCTGTTTGTCTGGTTTTGATTTTTACTAATGTGACTACTAGAAAATCTAAAATTATAAATGCAGCTTCAGAGGTGGCAAGCATGAATACAGAGATGCCCTCAAGGTGATTGCAGCCTAGGGAAGGATACGGGACTGGGCAACACAGAACATTCCAGGGCAGTATGTTGCCAAAGTGGGTGCATAAATACTGTTTCTTAATTTTTAACTATTATGAGTGCACAGTAGTTGTATATCTCGACAGTAAATGCGATGGGATTCAGGCTAATAATGTCCCTTAATCAAATCGTAATAGCTGACATCCATCACCTCGAGCATTTATCATTTCTTTATGTTAGAAACATCCCAATGCCTCTCTTTTAGTTGTTTTAGAGCATATCCTAACTTATTGTTTATTATAGTCACTTTGTCCTGCTATCAAATATTATTCCTTCTGTCAGACTATTGTACTGTATTTTTGCACCCATCAACCATCTCCATTTTATACACCATAATCTGTCTTTCCCAGCCTCTGGAAACCATCATTCTACTCTCTGTTAACACAAGATCAATTGTTTTAATATGTAAATACTGTTATTTAAGAGCTCATAGGAAACAGAGATCTCTTAGATAATTGAATATCTCTACTGCATTGGTTACAATTGAATTTTCACAGAATTCCAAATTTTGCTATTTTCTCTAACCCATAGACTATCACAGAAATATGAAGAACCCCTGGACCTCAAAGGAAAACCTCTGATTATAAATTCTGGTGGCCCCATCAGCTACCTGCGTAGAGATTGAGCACAGAATGGACTAACAGAAGTCACAGCAACTCCAGAACTGTTAGTTCAGATCCACTAATCAAGAGCATATTTCCTTCATCTGGCAAACATTTCTTAAGTGACTAAGATATTGGATTACTATAATAGTTACCTTACGGGGTCCCTCTTCCTTCTCTACTCGCACATTACAGAAAATTGCATTAGGCAGAAAACTGACCCAGAGGTAACAAATTGGGTCTAAGAGGAGAAAAGCACAAACTGGGAAGTACCCTTTGAATTATGTGAATTAATTACATCAGCATCTATCCATTGGAACTCCACTGGTTTTTCATTTTGATTAACTTGAAAAATTTAAATCTATTTTATGAACCAGCAGGATGTTTTGGAAGATAAACAAAACTGTCTGCAGTTTGAATTTCTCCTGACTTTGTCCAGCTCCGATTTCACATTTACCTCATTCTCTTGACTGTTATGGACTACTTACTCTTTGACAACTCAAAGAACCAGATGTGTTTCAAACCAAGAAGCCAAATTCTTCTCCTGGGAATTCTCTTCCATGGGAATTCCTATAAAAGGTGCTATAAAAAGTGAATCTTCCTGGCAGCATTTTGCAGGCAAGCTCTTTGCTCTGCATGGCATCAAGTTACCTGGAGACTGTTCAGTGTTCATGGTTCCGGAGCTATAACTTTCAAATGCAAATGTGATACGAGCAAGACCACTTGAGACATGAGAACATATTGAGATGTCATTGTAATTACTCGGGACGCAGACCTGGCCAGCAAGCCGGGTCTAGGTACGTGCAGCATGGGTTTACTGCAAGTTAGTTCATCTTTCTAGCCAACCATACAGACAAACACCTTCCTGGAATTGTAAACACAAACAACAAATCCCTCAGTGTTTGCCCCAGGCATGCCATTGACTTGATTCTTACAGTAGTACTAATTTAATATTACTAATTTCTATTTTAAAAATTAGGAAACTGAGGCACAGAGTGGCTAAAAACTGACACAGTGATTAGCAACTAGGATCAGAGTTAAGTCACTTGTCAGAGACAGACTTCTCCGAACCCACATCCACATTCCCAAGTTCCATGACACGCTTCCTACCACACAGTATTTTGTTTTAACAATGTGCAAATGCATCACATCTCTCTCTCGTTCTTCAAATTACTTGATAGAACTGAACAAATCAAACGTGAAGGGTAAGCACATTTTGTCATCTGTAAAACGGGTTAATAGTGCTATAGTAACATCTGCTTGTTAAGGGTTGTATGTGTTTTTGTGAACAAATTATATATTTTACGTTGTCTAATTCCTCCTGACTTCATTCTAAAGAGGATTTGAAATGACCTGGGAAGTTAGGCCCTCCATCTTCCATGCACAAATGGGGTGCTGGCCCCTGAGTTTGCTGGAACAAATTAGTGGACCTGAAAACACTAGTTATTGCTATGGCCACTATGACTTTGCAAGTGAGCACTGTTACTGAAAAAGTTACAGAATCTGGGACCTTGCTTTATTTCTTCTCTTAACCCACAAAAAGGTATACTAAAGGCAAATAAAACATTCATCCTCTTGTTTCTTTCCATTACCTACAACCTTGGGATGCACTTCTCTTAATTAATTCACCATGTTCCTTGTACTCACAGCTTCAAGAGTCCAAGAAAGACGGTGGTACCCATCATCCAAGAACCTATTCCCTGCAAGAATGTTCCTGGACAGGAGTGGTCAGTTTGGGAGGTATGTAATAGCAGTCCCCAAGCTCTCGTTTTCTGGATAGCTCCATTCTGTGAGTAAGGTCACAGAGGGAAGCGAAGCCCTCACAGGTAAATATTGAACCAGGTGTTTAAACACCACCAGACGCTGCACGTAAACAGCAGCTGCTAGAAGGAACTCAGGAGCTAGGCACCTGGCAGCAGCTCCGATCCAGGCTTCCTCACGAGAGATGGCGGGAGAAGGAAAGTCAAACATCCAGGGTGTGTGGGGCCTCCATGTCTGCAGACGTCAATGTTTCCTCGGAAATGGAAAAGGATTATCCAGAGATTGTTAGAAAATGGAAGAGCATGTAAGGCGAAAGTGTGATTCTTCTGAAACAGGAAGTGGGTGTGGAGAGAATCTAGACTCTTTTCTGCAATTCTGACCTAATTGTTTGATGGTCCAGAGATGTCATCTGGGGAACTTTGTGCTGACGAGACTTAGATTTTTATTTTTCAAAGTATGTGCCATGTCATACGCATAGGAGAGAAGAAAAGGAAGTTAGCACTGATCAAGTGCCTCATCGCACCCGATGACAGTGTGCCATGTCACCTGCTATCTCGTTGGTTCCCACTGTGTCATTTGATTCTCACAGAAGCCTCACAGTTGCTCCCAATTGACAAAGGGGGAAACTGAGAATCAGTTGTGCTCACTTCATGTGTAATTCATAAATGACCAAATCAAAATTCAAATTCAAATCTCTGTTATTCCAAAACGCATATATTTTCCTACTTGACCATAATTCAACATTGTCTCAGCGGTGGCCATTTCTGATCTAAGGTTACCAATTCCCACTCATTCATCATAAAATAAGTGACACCAAAATTGAACTCAGCAGTCAGGCTTGAATCCCATTAAACCATGAGTTCTGGTCACCTAAAAGTTTCCACTGGTGCTACTGAAGTCTCTATTTATTTTATTTATTTCTACCCAAATAGAATTTAAAGTGGAAGCTTTTATACATAACCTTTATGTGGACACAGAAGATTTGTGCTTGAATGGGTTGTAGAAAGCAAAATGTCCCAATTTCTCCATTGTATAGATTACAAAACCGAGGTACTAAAAGGTCAAGAGGATTTGCTTAAGGTCATACAGTTAGTAGAAAAAAGCCCAGGTACATGAGAAGAAAGCCCAGGAGCATCTATCTCAGAATACTAAAGATCATAGTGCTGTCAGCTGAGCTGTAGAAGTAGAACAGATACCTGAATAGTTCGACGTTATGTTTATTGCTTCCTTGGGATATCACTTAGTCCCAGTGAGAATAGCCCACATCACAAATTCCCAAAACTGCAGATGCTGGCATGGGTGTGGAGAGAAGGTAACACTTTGACACCGCTGGCGGGACTGCAAATTAATTCAGCCTCTAGGGAAAGAAGTATGAATAATGAAGATCCGCAACGAGCTAAAGTAACCTTCCCTTTGATCCCACAATCCTATTACTAGGTACTCACCCAGAAGAAAAAGAATCATTTTGCCATAAGGACATTTGCACTAGGATGTTCATCACAGTTGCCAAGACATGGAATCAACCCAAGTGCCCATCAACCCATGAATGGATTAACAAGCTATGATGTATGTATATCATGGAATACTATTCAGCTTTTAAAAAGATGGAGCATTTACATCCAGGTATGTATTAACCTGGATGGAGTTGAAACACAGTCTTCTTAGTAAAGTATCACAAGAATGAAGACAAGAGTAACCATACTAATATGAAAGCAATAGATAAACAACCTCATGCACATAGGAGAGAAAAACACTGTTAAATTCAAGTAGTATTAGGGGGAGGAGAGGAGGAGGAAGGGAGGGACTAGAGGGGATTGGTGTGCTCTCAGCTAACGGGCGCGATGTTAAGTTATACAGCATACCCCATGGATGAGGGGCTGACTACACCTTGAACTTTACCTAACAAACTCAAACAATGTAACCTAATCATTTGTACCTTCATAATTATCTAAATTTAAAAAAAGTTAAAACCTAAATGGATGACAAGATTAAGGAGGCACTTACAATAGTAGGGAAATGTGCAGAATATAAAACAATGCTCTGGATATAAAGCTCAGTTTCACTTGCTTTGTGACCTTGAAAACGTATTCAACCTTTGAAAGTTTGGTTTCCTTATCTATCTATGGGAATATTAATCCCTCCCTGAATTATTTTGAGTACCTATCAAAATAACAGAAGCAACCCGGTATACAGTAGCCATCCAATAAGCATCAAATGTTTCCTCATGCTTCTTACAAATTTGAGAAAGGAACAAAAACCTGTAACAGCACTGTTGCAGTGCTTATTAACTCATTTTTGTCATAATACTTAAATTCTAGAATTATGGGTGCAAACCTGAAATAAACAAAAATCTCAAAGCAACATTAGACCTATAAGCAAAAACTATAACCCAGTCACTACTGTAGCATAAAGATACTCACATAAGTACATCTGTAGTTGCCACACTCTTTATTCACACTCTATCATCAGCCCATTAGCATAATGTCTCGGGATAAGAGAACAGCTTTCTGACCTAACTGTGCTCCTGCCACACTCCCACAGCCCAGGCCCACCTGACCCGGTCTATGCGTTGGTTTGGTGTCATACTCTGACACTTCTCTCTTGCAACAAATTGCACTCAGCCCTATAACATACCCTGTAACAGTACATATATACTCAGTTGTGGCAGAAACAAAGGTGCATTAATTAAAATGTGGTGGCTCACCCACCAAAACAGCCAGGCACACGGCTATGACAAAAGGCACCTGGTGTGTAGGTGATGCCCAAATTCAGCCTCTTAGTGGGCTCCAGATGGATCAAGAGGGTGAGAACGATGCTTGCTCTTCTGTCCCCAATTCCTGAAGTCTGTCTGAGTCCTGGCTACCCAGGTTGTAGTCCAGGATGTGCACCACTTTTTAACACCCTACTTCCTTTTTTTTTTTTTTTTTTGCAGTTTTGGGCCAGGGCCGGGTTTGAACCTGCCACCTCTGGTATATGGGGCCGGCGCCCTACTCCTTTGAGCCACAGGCACCTCCCCACACCCTACTTCCTTTTGAAGTGAATGAGAATTTGTTATATGATTAATAAGTATTGTAAAAATAAAGGTTTTAAGAATACATTTTAGGAAATAAGATTTAAGGATTTTTTTTTTTGTCATATGAATTATGTTTTCAATTTAGCACCATCTTCTTCCCTCAGAACAACTGTATTTGACTCATAGAAAGTGGCAGCTCACGCTTTCCATTCTAAGATTTTAGTTTAAAACTCTCAGGGCTGATAATGACAAGCAATTGTCTCCAACTCTGTGTGCTCTGTCTGTTGGTTTTAGTTGAGTGTGTATTGAACAAATATTCATTGTCACCAAGCTAACTCCACTAGATCTTCCTGACGTTTTCAGCAGGGAGAATAAAGAGGAAGTGAAAGAAAAATAGAGAGAGGGAGGAAGGAAGGGAAAACGTAAATTCATTCCATGCAAAGACTCACAAGATGCTGAATGTCATCAGGAAGGATATTAGATACAACTTGGAAAGCTTGACCCCCACGCTTTATAGGAGCATCATTTGTTGCCCATCTGTGTCACCTGTGCCCATCCACTTGGGGGCGCTGGGCTTCATCCTCAGAAACTGCCTTCCAGGCAAGTCTCTCTGAACTCTCTAATCTTATTTCTTAGTTCTAGTTATTGGGCTTCTTTCTCCTTCCTATGATCAAATCTCACCCTTGTCTTCTAATCTTAGAAGTTGGACTTTTGTTACTTTTCATAATTAAGCCCCTGCCACATTGCCATCCCATATACCATTTCGTTCAAGGAAAAAAAAAACATTAAGCCACTGTGAACTAAATATCATGTAAACCAAACCTTCACACTTTATTTTAATCCTTGGAAAATCCATTCAAGACAGGTGTAGTTTTCCTCACATTATAAGTAAGGAAAGTGAGGGGTAACTCACCTAAGCTATAGGAAGTGTCAAGTAGTAAAATAGATTTTTATATATTTTTAACCACAGAAGCTATTTTTTTAAATGAAATTCTCTAATGCCTCCCTTATTCTTAGTTTTCAGGCACTCATAATGTAACAGTATAGAAAGACAAGGAAATAAATGGTGTAAGAACGTTAGCAGAGAAGGAAGCGAGTCATTCTTCCTGGGAAGACTGTGGATGGCTTATTCGTATGATGAGGTTGGAAGGAGAGGAGAAGGAAGGGTGAGGATGGGTTTTCAGAGAAATGGAAATGTGTGAATGAGCAGAAACGGCTTATAATCAGAATCAAAGTGTTTGGTAGGAGCGCGGTAATAGAAGAAACTAAAACATTTTTTGAGACAGCTTATAGAAAGATTTAAATGCAAACTACAGAGCCACAGAATTGTCTTTGGACAAGTATGCTTTCAATAAAAAATTATTATATCTTTGCTCACAGTTTAGAAAATGGATGGGAGCAGAGACAAAGCAGAAACAGGGAGGCCTTTACAATTAATTCAGACTGAGACGATAAAGCCTGATCCCGTTCTGCTGTGGCAGGGTGGAAGGGAAACAGTTCAGAAATAAGATTTAAAATTCATTGATACTCTACATTTAATAAGTTTCCCCAGTACCCTCATCATTGCTTTTAATAAGAACACAATATAGATAAATAATTCAATTATTGCTTTAATCTAGATATTCTAATGTTTACAACTTAAACTTCAGGTTATCCACTCATTTAAAAAAAAAAGTTACTAATTACTTACTTATACCTAGTAAGCAATAAAATAGAGTGTGCTTGTAGAATTTATTTATTTTAATAATTTTATTGAATCATAATTATGTACATTGGTGCAATCACAGGGCACGATTCATATACATTCAGAAATATTTTGATCATACTGTTACAGATTTACCACCTGGGGGCGGTGAGGAGAAGTGGTAGTTTTGTATGTAATATTCTTTTGTGATTTTTTTTTGTAAATAATTGCAAAGTTGCAAAACAAGACATTGAAAACCCTACAGAGATTAAATAAATAATACTTCTTTTATTACTATCGTGCTCTAAGCAACTAAATTAACTGGTACTACTACAATGGCTTCCCAGCAAACTGGGAATAATAATTAGTTGCAGTCATGCCTGCTGCCTCAGACAGTACATATTCAATATTTGCCTGGCCTTAATCAGAAATAAATTCAAAATGTTCTGGATCTCATTGTTTTTTTTATTTTTTTATTTTTTATTTTGAGACAGAGTCTCAAGCTGTCACCCTGGATACAGTGCCATGGTGTCATAGCTCACAGCAACCTCCAACACTCCCAAGCAATCTTCTTGCCTCAGTTTTTCTATTTTTTAGTAAAGATGGGGTCTTTCTTTTGCTCAGGCTGGTCTTGAACCCATGAGCTCAAGCAATCCACTTGCCTTGGCCTCCCCAGAATGCTAGGATTACATGTGTGAGCCACTGCACCCAGCCTGCTTTTTTTTTTTTTTAAGATAAAAATCTATTTAGAAGATTTTGGTTCCTTCATGGAAAAGAAAATATAACAAGAAAACCAAAAATGGTTAGAGAAAAGTGAGTCTTTAAGAGAAGTACATGGGCCACTATAATTATCTAAGTTTCTATGTCAAGGAAAATTTAAAATCCCAATGTGATAGATTGGATGATGGTGGAGGCTTTTATTTCTCAGCCTCATTGCTGTCAGATTAATCATGTGATTTTCTTTGGCCAATAGATGTAGGAAAAAGTGGTGATATGCTGCTTCTGAGCAAGGGCTTTACCTATCTAGGACCTGTCAATCACTGCCAGAAAAAACACATGCCCAGGAATCTCAATGATCTTAAAAGAATATGAACTATGTGTAACAAGCCTGACCCTCACCATGACTTTCAACCAAGGTCAGCTGAACCCAGACCTGATCACTAAACCCCAGACAACCCACAGGTCTATAATGAGAGAAAAAAAATGCTTATTTTTGCATGCCACTAGATTTTGAGGTAGTTTGTTATATTGCATTGTTATGGCAATAGCAAAGTTTAACTAATACCTTGCAATTTTGAAAACCATTTAGATTGTCAATCCACCAAGAGTAGAATAAATGCGATTATTTTAAATGTCTTCATTGAGGTTCTGAAGAAAACGATTACTTTGAACCAAGAAGAGTTCTGCTCTTATCTTATCCTATGCATAGAAAACTAAAAATATAAATTAAATCTTCATTCAAAATAAAACACACATTTAAGAGCATTAAAATCCCAACAAAACATGTAAGAGATGGAGAATGTGACTATCCAGAAGATTGCTACTCAATATGTAATCATTTAATTAATACTTATTGAGCACCCAGTGAATGTTCTATGGCTCTTATGAAAATAGAGATGAGAAGTACAAGTTAAGTAAATAGTGCAGTGTCAGCCATATAGTAAGTATGATATAAATGTTAGTGCTATTACTATCTTCATCATCATTTAGACAAACAGTAGAGTGTCCTATAATAACAGTGCAATATGGTAACTGCTAAAATGGAACTCTTCACAAATTGCATGGGAGTACTCAGCACAAAAAACCTCTGCCTGCTTTGGGGAATATGAACAATGTCTTAAAGCAGATTGCATTTAAGATGAAAAGAGAAGAATGAGTGAGAGTTTGCAAATACAGGAGCAAGGAAAAGACATTCTAGGCCATAGAAAGGCCCCAAACATGAATGTGCTCAGCACATGTAGGAAAGAATGCAGCAGAAGCATCTAATGAAAGGTCAGCAAGGCCATCCCCTCAGCCTCCTGTTAGCAAAGACCTTGCTAACACAATGACACATATTATATTCCAATCACTAAAATGCGGACTAAACATGTTCCCCTAGTGGGTGGTGTACTGATTCAATAAATAATAATCTTTCTCTTTACTTCTTATAAAGGAATGACAAGAGACTCCACAGACTTTAATCTCTATTAGAGCAGCATGCCAGTGGTACCCATAAACTAATCTATATTATTCCTAAAGTTAATGTGGACTCCAGTGAAGGAGTATAGTGAGGCCAGCTGCCACACCAACTGCAAAGTTCCTTCCTTCCAGGCAAAACTGCACATAAAGTTAGATCGAAATCTTGACAATCTCAGAAAAGACACTTTGCTTTTAGTGCATAATCGTTTTTGCCCTGAGGTAGCTCTGACTTTCGATTGCTAATCTAGGTTTCTCTTATAAATTACTATTTGTTTACCTTCATCATTATTAGCACTTTTCCTCTGAACTTCTTGCTCCTAGGAAGCATCACTTGCATGCCTAATAGAGTTTCAAATTTAACTTGTCAAGGGTCAAACTCTTTGATTAATAACTCCTCTTAAAATAAGCAAGTAAGTAAATAAAAAGATGCCTTACTCAGGGTTATTAGCCTACTGTATTAGGCTGCCATAATAAATATCACAGACTAGTGGCTTAAATAAGAGAAATTTATTTTCCACAGTTCTGGAGACTACAAGTCCAAAATCAAAGTGCCATCAAGGTAGGTTTGCTTCTGAGTTCTCCTCTCTCCTCCTGGCTTGTAGTAAGCCTCCTTCTCACTAGCTCTTCTAGGAGCACATCCAGAGAAAGAGAAGTCTCTCTTCCTCTTCTTTTAATACCAGTAATCCTATCAGATTAGGGTCCACCCTTAAGAACTCATTCAACCTTAATTACTTCCTAAAGGCATGATCTCCAAATATAGTCATATTGGAGGTTGGGGCCTTAGCATATTCATTTGAAGGGGACACAGTTCAGTCAATAGCAGCTGCTTATAGTAAATGGCACCTCCATTTACCGCAATGATCAGATCAAGAAAAACCTCCAAATGTAAATGTTTTTCAAACTTTTATGTCTTACATCTAATTTATCTCCAAATCCTACTGGCTCTACCTTCAACACTATCTTCCATATAAAGTTCCTGTACTCCCCTGTCCTAATCCAGGATGATACCTGCTAATCTCAGGATCATTAATTAACTCTGCTTCCTGTCCCTTTCCATCTCTGCCTTCCTACAAACTCCTCTCTACACAGCAGCCAGAGTAACCTTTCAGAAAATAAGTCACGTCTTATCACTCCCCTACTCAGATGCTCCACTGGCTTCCCGGCCCAGAGGCAGAGGAATCTGAATCTCTGCCACATCCTGCAAGGCTGAGGACTGGATTCCAGATTCCTCCAACTCTCCCCACCACAAACACTCTGCACCCATCACTATTTGCCCATACACTCTAAGAACGTTCCCGTCTCAGGGCTCAGTACTTAATTTCCCCTCTGTTGGAAAGATGGTCACATGTCTGTTTCTCAAAAATGTAGCCCTCTGCTCAAGGGTGTCCTCCTAAGGGACTACTTCCCTCATCATCCAGTTTCAAATGACAGATTACCTTAGTTTGTTTCCTTGGTACTTTTCATATTACATGATGTTATGAGCTTATGTGTTCACTTGTTTATTATTTATCTACTCCTACTAAAATGAAAGCTTTACAAGGCAAGGAGATTCTTCTCACTCCTCCTCCTCCCTCTTGTTCATCTCAGTATATTCCCTCTGCCAAGAACAGTCCTTAGGGCATTATATCTGTTTAGTTGATATATATAAGATAAACAAATTGATTTGGGTTACTAGAAGTTCTTGATTAGCCTTACAATACACTGTGATGTTTACTGCATCAACATTATTATAACCTTTAATTATCCAATAATGAAACTCTAAAGTATTTATGGGCTATGCTTCAAAAGTAAACTATCCAATACCTTACTCCAAAAATAAAAATACAAATCAGTACATACCACCTTCTCATTCCTAAACTGAGGATACAAACCTAATGTTCTACATTTGCTCATATTCTATCATTCCCTTGTTGCTGTCCAGTTATCTTTCCACTGGAAAGAGAAAATGTACACCACAAATAAAAATGTGTAAGAACAATTTTGCTAAACACTAATGAACAAACTTTTAACAAAAATGATCCTTGATGGTCTCACCTAAATATATTCTTATTTAATTTATACAAATATAGTTTGTGTGAAGTATGTAATATACTTTATGAAGACATTTGCTACAAAAAAATGAAACTCAGACCAAGAAGAAGGATCACAGTAGAATAGCTATGAGCCTCCTCAGACCTCCAGCACACATGGTCCCCAGCATTCCTACATAGACTTGAAAGGAATATACGGGATCTTTGGATCAGAGTAAGGTGATATAGAGTTGTCCCACATACGTGAAAGATGGGTGATGGTGCTACCACAGTTAGAAACCATGGAAAGCAGGGAAAGCTTGTTGGAGAAGAACCCATGCCACATATCTATTCCTACTGTCCCATTCCCCTTAACCCAGCTCTTCTTCACAGAGACTTTGCCAAATATGATGCAGAGAATGAAGAGAATGGTCATACAAGAGCCACATGACAATAGTAAGTAGTCACAGCCTAAGGAATTTCACTGAGCCATGGCAAGCTCTTGAACTCCCAATCTGAGAGAAGCATTTCTAATGAGACTAAGTGGTAAAAGGCTTCAGATTGTTGGAGATCCCCTAACATTCTGCTTTCATTGACCAACACATTCTCCTTCAGTAAATAACAATCCCCATTATCACATGGGCAACAATTTAAAAGGGTCCAGTGGCCCACGTACATTTAAAATCTTGGAGAGTAGAGAAGTACAGGAAATAAATGAAGATAGTTGGGACATGTACATTATAAGATATCAATGGAAACAGCAAAGGCCAGATACAGTCAGGCACCTCATAGCTGCATTTGGGTCAGCGACAGACCCAGACCACATACATAACACTGTAATCCCCAAGATCAATTCCTATCACCTGCTGATAGCACTCTTGGAAACTGACTAGTGAGGGGTTGCTAGAACTGAAACAGGAACACACAGCTGAAGAAGAGACAAGAGAAAAGAAAACTATAGAAGAACTTCCAAGAAAATTCACAGTGAAGGGCTTAGCAGATGATTTTGTGGACCTCAACAAAATCCTTAAAAAGTTTGAAAACATGGACCCCAACCCTGAAAGGTTTTCATTCATAGAGAGGAATATTCATGATATATTTTCTACTTACAAGCAAAACTCGGATGAAATAAAGAAATAAACTGAGCAAACCACCACAGACCTCTTCTGAAAAGAGAGACATCTTCCCAAGAAGAACCTCAGGCAGGTGTTTCAAGGGTTGTTCCAGAAAAAAGACATTGTTACCATAGCAGATGGCAGCTCTGTGCATGTTACTGTCCCCAGGACCTTCCAGTCAGGCAAGATGTGGAGGTGGAAGGCTCTGATATTTATCATCCTGACCTTGAGTGGGCCTTGTGGGTGTGTCTTAGTTTACAACAAAACAAACTTTAAAAAGTAAAAAGTATGTGTCTAAATAGAAAATGCCCATAAAATAAAGATATAAAGAAAGAAAATATTTCTTGTGTTTTAAGTTTTGCTTGTTTGTGTTTTTATCAAAAGTTTAAAAATATTTAAGTCTATAAAATGAAAATGTTACAGGAAATTGAACTTTCTAACTAAGAAATTTTTTTAATTCTTTTTGAAGAAATAATTTTATTTTTACAAATCTGGTGCCACCTAAATGTACAGGGTTTATAAAGTCTACAGCAGTGCATACTAATGTCCTTGGCCTTCATGTTCACTCACTACTCACTCACTGACTTACCCACAGCAACATTCAGTTCTGCAAGTTCCATTTATGACAAGAACTCCATACAGGCATACCACTTTTTAATCTTTTACACTGTATTTTCACTATACCTTTCTGTGTTTAGGTATGTTTAGGTACACAAATACCACTGTGTTACAGTTGCCTACAGAATTCAGTACAGTCACATGCTATACAGATTTGTGGCACAGGAGGCACAGGCTGTACCATCCAGCCTAGGTGTGTAGTGGGCTGTGCCCCCTAGGTTTGTGTAACTACATTTTGAGATGTTCACACAATAATGAAATCCCCCAACAACAAATTTCTCAGGAAGTATCCTGTCATTAAGCGACACATACTTCTCTGTTGCCTCAAAGAAATCATAGACAGCACAATGGCTCTAAGGAAAAGAGCCTCATAAAATGACACAAGAGTTTGAGAATATTTAAAACAACATAAGGAAATAAAAAAGTAATTTGGCAGAGCTCAGACAAAAAGGAGTAGGGAAAGATATATTGTTGGAGGCCATATAGCCTATGGCTAGGAGGAGTGAGTTATAAGAAATACCTGTACAGCTCAATGATGGAACACCTGGGTGGAAAGGGCATGGAGAAGGATTTAGCTCTCCTAACAAGCACAAGAGCTCATGAGATGAGAGCAGTGGTGAATTGGCAGTCACTACACCTGTGGTGTTAAGAGGCACGAGATCAGCCTTATACTAGGCTGGAGAAGAAGGCAGTCAAGGAGCATGCGCATTCTATCACGGACCCGCTTACTCTGACTCTGTCTCCTCTCTTGCCTGCAGAACACCAGCACGGCGTCTCTCTGCTGAAGATTATCAAACTCTGCTAAAGACTAAGACCTATCTATCTTTCTAAGAAGACTGCTTTACTCTCTCTAAGACTCACACTCTTTCTCTCTCTCTCTCCAGCTAAAGTAGACAGCCCTCAGGCACCTAAGAGAAACTGAACCTGAGCGAGGTAACTTAGCAGTCCATGTCCAGAACCTAGTTAAGCTGGGCCCAAGACCTGGCCAGTCAAGAAGTGTCAGAAGTGACATGTGACAATATATCAAATGTTATAAAAACTAGAATTAACACACATTTTAAAAGTTAGAATAATGAAAATTGCATTAAAAATATGAATTAGCAAAGCTATATAAATGATTATGGCAATACACATAGACATGATAAAAAGAGAAAACCCCAAACGAGAAGGAAGAGAATAAAAGAAAAAATAAACTTTAAGATAAAGTATTCAAAGACAGGATAGAAAATACTTTGCTAAAATAAGTACTCTTTAGGTCTTGTCCCAGAAAACAAACAAACAAACAAAGATCAAGGCAAAAGCTTATTGTGGGAAGTCATTGAACTTCAAGGATAAGGAACGATATTATATAGATATCCAGTGGGGGAGGGGGGTGGACATTTACAAAGGGATAAATACAACTGGATCTTAGATTTACCCAAAGCAAAACACACAGCTTTGTGACAGTGCAGCAGTCCACAGAATTCCAAGGAAAAGAAAATTTGTTTGCAATAATGTTAGAATCATCCAATCCGAGTAATAAAAAGACTCTCAAGCTTATAAAAACCAAGGGAAGACAAAATCTATTATCCTTTTCCTAAAACCTCTGTGCCTTATTGTCACTGCTCTGGAACTAGAAGATCCACCTATAGTATAAGAAACAACACTGACAACAAAATTAATGAGAGGTTAAAAATCATGAAATAGGGGGGAGGAGCCAAGATGGTGGTCTGTAGCCAGCTTTCTGCAGACGCTCCTGTCCAGAAGGAGAGTTGAAGGACAGAAATTTAGCGAGAAAGTCAACGGTTTGAAGCTGAGCCCAGAGAAAAGGTCGAGGAACACACATCAACCCTGCTGGAGCGACCTATGACCCTAAGGATACAAATAAAAGGTACAGAGCACATCACCAAGCGGACGGGAGTCCCCTCACCCAAAAGAACAGCTTGCAGTATACGCCATACCTCCATACAAACAAGGAGCAGAGTTCAGATGTCCTCCCACTCTACCCCATGGGAGAGACCCTCTAAAAACTGGACCTCCTTCCCCTGTGCCGCGGCACTCTCCTGCCAGGCATAAAGCTGTATAAAACTGTATATATTCTCTACCTGCAAGTTGGAACTCCAGGCACTCCCCTCCACTCTCACCCTGAGGTCTGCAGGTCTGTCCTCCACGGAGTCCAGATTTCTGAACACTTTCTCAAGGGGTGTGGACAGGGTGTGGGTTGCCGCTGGTCTGTGCTGTTCTCCCGGCTCTGGGAACTGTGAGCTGAAAAGCGGCTGGCTGAAAAGTGGACCAAAGCTTTGCTAAATTTTGGCCACACCTGGCCCTCAGGG
>CAUYON010114747.1:0-25210 GCA_963573935.1 Arctocebus calabarensis | reverse complement strand
TTTAATCCTTTCACCACTGTGGAAGTTGGGTTTTGTTCAAAAATTTCTGGGTGAGTTTACTTTGGAGGTAGAGCATTGTGCTGGTCATTGTGGAGGATGGGTCTGAGAATATCCTGGAGATCTGGTTTAGTTATGGAAATTTCTTCAACATGTCTGTGTCATTAAAGTATTTAATTTCTCTATCACAAATGAAACTTAGTTTAGCTGGATACAGGATCCTGGACTGGAAGTTGTTTTGTTTTAGGAGACTGAAGGTTGATGACCATCTTCTTCAGGCTTGAAACATTTTGGCTAAGAGATTTGCATTCATTCTGATATTTCTCCCTTTATAGGTGATGCTTTTCTTACATCTAGCTGTTGGCAGAATTTTCTCCTTAGTTTTAACTTTGGCAAAGTTAGTCACAATGTGTCTAGGAGATGCTTTATTTGGATTGAGTCTTGCTGGGGTTCTGAAACTGCTGCTATCTGAAGTTCTGTATCTCTTCCAATGCTTGGGAAATTCTCCTCCAAAATCTCTTGGAGTAGAGCATCTGTACCTTTAGGACCGTCCTCTTCTCCTTGGGGAATTCCTATACAATGAATGATCTTTTAGAGTGATCCCACAGCTCTCTTAGGGAATGATCAGTTTTTACTCTTCATTTGTCTGCCTCTTTTAGCATTTGGGAATGTTTAAAAGCTTTGTCTTCAGTTTTGAGGATCCTTTCTTTTGCCTGGTCAGCTCTATTACTGAGGGATTCTACTGTGTTTTGAAGCTTCTCAACTAACTTTTTCATTTCTTTGAGTTCTGCTATCTCTTTTCTCATTATGTCTATATCTTTGGTGACTTGAGCTTTGAATTTATTAATTTCTTAAGACAACTTTAGAACTACTCTTTGGAATTCAATTTCTATCTTTTCTTCCATTCTATTTATCTGATTTGCAATCCATATTCTGAATTCAATTTCTGATATTGCTGCCATTTGTTTATGGATGGCATCTTCAGTTGTATCTCCTTTGTCATTTTTTGGAGGGTTGATCTACTCTGGTTATTCATGTTGCCAGAGTTCTTCTATTGGGTCTACACCATGTTTATTTTCCACCATTTGGTTATTAGAACTGGTAGAGTGAGATTGAATTGAGGTTCCCAGGTAGTAGAGATAGCACCTTACCAAAGTGCTAGGCTTTGTAATTGTGACTTGTCTCCTACGACCTTATAAAGGCCTCTTTCAGAGTTTTAGCCAGAGACTCTGAGGACTCCTACTTGGTGAGATAGCGCAAGCTAGCTCTGTTTGATATCAGCCAACCTCTATCCTATCCTAAGAAACCATATTAGGTTTAAATCTCAACTGTGAAGAGATACAAACAGCTGTGGCACCCAGCCTCCACCCTTCAGCTCTTTTCTGCTACAGAACTTGAAGGTCAACCTCAGAATGTCCCTGAGTGGACAGTCCAAGACATGGGTTCTAACCAAATTGTCTCAGGCAGTGCAAAGCCTGCCCAACAGAGAGGGATTCAAGGGTCTCTGACAGCACAGTTGGAGCCAGAATCCCCACTCCTGCCCACCAGACTCAGTCTACACTGTTGTTCGCTTCTCTGCTCACAAGTCCAGCTGGAGCCAGGAGCTATGCCCCCACCTACCAGTCTCAGTCCATATCTAACTAGCCTCTGCTTGCCAGAACAGCTAGGGTCAGGAGACCACGCCCCCGCCTGCCAGTCTCAGTCCACTGCCTGGCAAGCCTCTATTCACAGGCTCTGTTGGAGTCGGGGCACTGGCCCCTCCCTCTGGTCTCAGTCCACACACAACTAGCCTCTGCTTGTGAAACCAGTTGGAATTGGAACCATGCCCCCACCTGTCAGTCTCAGTCTACTGCCTGGGAAGTCTATGTTCACAGGTTCTGTTGTAGTCAGGGCGCTGGGCCCCACCCTTCAGTCTCAGTCCACACACAGCTAGCCTCTACTTGCCAGACCAGTTGGAGTCAGCCCCCACCTGCCAGTTTCAGTCCACTGCCTGGCAAGCCTATGTTCACAGTCTGTGTTAGAGTCAGGGCACTGCACTCTGCCCTCAGGTCTCAGTCCTCACCTGGTAAGCCTCTGGCTCACCAGCCCCGCTAAAGATAGTGGGCCATGCCCTAGCCCTCAAGTCTTGGTTCATACCCAGTAAGCTATTTCTCAAGGGTTCGGTTGGAATCATGGGATCATGTCCTTGCTCTCAGGTTGCAGTCCACACCTATCAAGCCTCTGCTTGCAGGTCCAGCAGTGGCTGGGGACCAGCCCTGTCTGCCGAACTCAGTCCACACCGGCAACCACTCTCCCTCTGTGGGTGCCATCAGAGCTGAGGGTTTTGCACCCTGTCCCGTGAGACACAGCCCGAACCAAGGGTCAGCACTACCACTGGCCAGGCATAGTCATAACCAGGAGACTGCTCCTCCTCCCACTAGTGTCCCTTTCTTCCCACACCTTCTTTCTTCCCCGTTAGTCATAGATTCCATCCTGATGGTTGGCGATCCACACTATGCCCAGTTCTCTCAGGACAAGACCAAACACTCTGTGTTCTGCAGGGCACAGAACTTCAAACTGCCATGCAAGGGGAAAAGGGTAGATTGGGAGTTTGGACTTGTGGGGGAAAATATCTGTTCAATTTTATGTCTGGCGGGGTGATGTCTAGGTTCATAAGTGGGACCTCCCAGGAGAAAGACCTGGAGTTTAGTGGCTCTCTCCATAAGGTAAAATGAGAGGTCTTTTGTTCCCTGCTTGTTCACAAATAGCCTGCAGCAGGCCCCCTGCTTGGGGGAGGGGCTCCCATCCTCTAGTTGATAGGCTTTATACCTTGAATGGTCTTCCTTGGAGTTATAGCTTGCTGAACTTCTTTCTTGGCTTAGCTCCCCATCTTTGGCTTCATAGAGTCCGATTTCGTCTAGTTTTTCTTCCTCTGCTCAGGAGCTTCTGCCGAGAGTTGTTACTAGTCGGCCATCTTCCCAGAATTCCATCTTGGCTGTATTTTATCTGCCATATCCATTCCATTTTTGAAAGTCATACAGATCATCAAAAAAAAAAAATTGAAGTAAAGTAAAACTAACTACATTAATAGGAAAAAAAAGTGTTAATGATAGGTGGTTTAAGGCTTTCCACATCTGATAACCTGAATTTTCTCTACATAGGTCACTATGAAAGTTTTGAGACAGACTGTGTTGTGGTCCATTATTTCATTTCTAAGAAACACAGTCAACAGCATTCTTTCTGATTCACCCTTGCAACTTTCAGCCTGCTCAGTCTATTGGTCTTTCTAGGAGAGCTTCATTTATTTCTACCCATGAAGATTTTACTTTTCTCAATTTTTGTGTGTCTCAAAACTTTCATTATGAACCATGTATAAGATACAAAACCATTTTTTGAGAGAGTGAAGGTAAGATAAGGGAACTCATTCATTCATTCCTTAATTTTTTTTTTCTTTAATCAAATATTTAATCATCTCCTATGAATTCCCATGCCCTGTATGGTATACTGGCAATAAGACAGTGAACAGAATTAGTATAGTTTCTATTTCCCTGGAGGCAGACAATAAATAAGAAAACAAAAAACTATTGTGATAATTACTGCAAAGAAAACAAACATTTGTGGGATGATGGTGGATGGGAAAAATTTGGATGGGGAAAGAAT
Organism: Arctocebus calabarensis; assembly: GCA_963573935.1. Lineage (NCBI taxonomy): Eukaryota > Metazoa > Chordata > Mammalia > Primates > Lorisidae > Arctocebus > Arctocebus calabarensis. The sequence continues at coordinate 21,574 of CAUYON010114747.1, read as the reverse complement.
GATGACAGAGATGGCATGAGTGCCCAAATAGCTCAAGATTGAGGCTTTCTACTGAAAAGATTTAAGACAAGGAATGTGCAGTAAGATTTATATTTTAAGATCACCCTTGCTAGCATATGGAGAATGGATTGAAAAGGGGTTGAGAGTGGTATGAGGAGACCAACTAAGATGATACTTCTTGCCGGGCCTAGTGACTCATGCCTGTAATCCCGCACTTTGGGAGGCTAAGGCAGAAGGATTATCTGATGCCAGGAGTTTGAGACCAGCCTGGGCAATATAGAGAGACTCCATCACTACCAAAAAAAAAGGTAATAATCTGAACATGATGGTGTGCTGTAGTCCCAGCTTCTTTGGGAGGCGCAGGCAAGAGGATTGCTTGAGTCCAGGAATTCAGGGTCACATGAGTTGTGATGATACCACTGCACTTAAATATAGCAAAACAGCAAGACTCTGTCTTGTTTTAAAAAAAAAAAAAAAAAAGCGAATGAAAGAGAAAGATAGCTGTGATAGGGAAGATACCTGTAACTTCATGTTTTTTGCTAACACTGTTCACTAACACTCTTGATCTATAGGTGAAGATCTTTTTTTTTTTTTTTTTTTTGAGACAGAGCATCACTTTGTCGCCCTTGATAGAGTGCTATGGTATCATACATATCTCACAGCAACCTCTAACTCTTGGGTAAGCAATCCCCTACTGAGTATCTGGGACTACAGGCGCCTGCCACAGCTATTTTTAGAGGCAGGGTCTGGCCCTTGCTCAGGCTTGTCTTGAACTCGTGAGCTCAGGCAGTCCACCCGCCTCTGCCTCCCAGACTGCTAGGATTACAGGCAGCAAAGAAGTATTTCTTATTGTTGATTTGATCTATATTTCCTTAACTGTAAGAAAGAACGGGATGTATTTTCATAGAATTTATGTTGGTGTAACTAGTTGTATTTCTATAACAAATCACCACAAACTGGGGAGCTTAAAACAAAGAAATTTATTATCTCACAGTGCTGAAGGCTAGAAATCCAAATTCAACTGTCAGCTGAGCCCTGTCCCTTCTGACACCTGCGGGAGAGAAATCCCTCCTTGCGTCTTCCAGCTTCTGGTGGCGGTCGCCATCCTTGGTGTTCCTTGACTTGCAGCTGAATTCCTCAGATGGCCTCCTGTCATCACGTGCTGTTCTTCCTGTCTGTCTCTGTCCTGACCAGTGTCCTCCTCTTTTTATTAGGACATCAGGATATCCATATATAAAGGGTAAGGATCTAAAGTGGATATTATTATCATTTCATTTTGCTTACTTTTCTCTACCTTTTCTTCTTGTCTCTGTTTTCAGCACTATCTCTGTTCTCTCTTTGTCTTTTTGTATGATCTTCATTGCTGTGGGTTTTATTTCTCTTCCATTTTTTTCCTCCCTTGGGCTCTTCTAACCTATCTCTCAAAAAAGATTTTAAACATGATTTCTCTTTTTTCTTCTTTTTTTAAAGTTACTAACCACTCTGATAATGAGGATGATTTGGCTTTTATTAAAATACTTATTTCGGAGGGCCGTATTTTCTTTACAATCCTTGCTTTCATGCATAAACATTTTTTCACAATTTTTCTGCCATGTGGCATACTTCTTTTCAGAGGGTGAGATTCTTGATGTGCCTTTTCTCTGTCAGATTCTTTACCTACTTTTTTCTTGTGATATCTTACCGTGGATCCCATTCTGGTTCACTTCTCATTATTGTCATCTTGGAATAGGACTGGTTAACTGCTGAGACAGTTAGCTGATGAAAGGGACCAAGCACCAAGCACTGAGGTTGGTGGCCTCCTGTCCTTCCCTTTGTCACCAGCCCTCTGTTCTGAAGTGGCCAGAAACTTGCCTATCTATCAAGCAAGTTCCCAAGACAGTATGTGAGACTTCTAGAGGGTCACTTAGTGTGGCCTCATTCATTGGCCAAGATCATCTGCTGCCGAGCAGCTCCACCTACCTTTTCTCTTTTATTTCACCACTCTGACAGCCTGCTTTTTGAGAAAATGTAATTTCTACGTATTGCTTCATTTAACCCCACCTTGCAGTCACTCAGAAGTGTCAAACAGAACTCACTTTGTTCCAAAGTCACCTGCTTACTGAGCAAAAGATTTTTGGCATTCTTAGCAAAAGATTTTTTTGGTTTCGCTACTCAGGAACCGTGACCTACTTTTGGGGAATTCTGCTCCAGTGCCAGAGATCTGCAGAGGCATACCCTCTTAGCCACCTCCCTCCACTCGGTCTTGTTTGCATAGCATTCCACACTCTTTCTGGAGAAAGTGCAGTTCAGAGTTGTCACCAGTTTTCTGTCTCATAATAGGTGATGTCTTTTTTTCTGGTTTGGTTTTGTTTGGTCGTTCTCCCTATTGATTTTCAGGGGGTAAAACAGAGCCGAGGTATCATCATTTCCCTTGACTGAGAGTCCTTTGGAAGGCATATGAAGTTGATACTAGGCTAACCCCTGGAAAACTGGAAAATTTAGAGATCAGGAGAAAAGGAGGCTCCAGCAAAGGAGACTGAGAAGGAAAACCAGGAAAGTAGGAAGAAGCCCAGAGAATGTGGCCTTACAGAAGCCAAGAAAAGAGTGTGTCAGGGGAATGGGAGTCCGTGTCAAATGCTACGGAGAGACTAGGTAGGATGAGGACAGAGAGTCAACTGATGAATTTAGCAGTTTCCTTAGGCACGCACTTTGGGAAGTTTGAACAAGATTTATGGAAGTGCAGAAGTGAAACCCAGACAGGAATTGATTGAGGAAACAATGAAAGGCAAAGAAAAGGGCATTTATACATGGACATCTCTTCTGAGAAATATGAATGCTCGTAGCAACTTAAGATTTCGTTTGCTTTGAAAAGGGAAGGAAGACAGGCCAATCAGAGTGATTAAGCAACATCTATTCAGAAAGTGATGTTTCTCATGAAATAAATGAGTGATACTTATATATGAATAAAGATTTTATTAAATACAATGCCTAGCAGACCATTTACAGGGAATTTTCCTCCTGATAATAATTAATTCCATATATTTTACAAAGTCAGCCAAGGATAACACCGAACTCTGTTAGGGGGTGAATCTAACATAGAAGCTTCAGGAGCACATTTGAAATCTATAGTCGTCTGAAGTAAATTCCTTTTTCTCTTCTGCCTCGCTCAGAGTTAGATATCTTTTTATCCTTTCTGTTAAGTTTTCAAATTCAGATAGCTTGAGTTTCTCTTTCTTGTTTCTGCTGTTACCCCCTCGTTGAGCACCTATTGACCTGTCTAACTACAGCAGTCTTCACTGATTCCTTGTTCCAGACACATCAGATTTAAATTTCTTCAGGCTGGTTTTCAAAGCCCATCATAACATATTGACTCTGAGTGCATCGTCTTTGGCAGCTGTTCCCCAACATCCCCCAGCATGAGCTTTCCTGTTCTGGTGGGGCCAGCCACCTTGCGTTTCTGCATGCCCCTCCCCGTCTGAGTGCTTCATGCTTCTCGGGAGGGAGGGCTGTGCACGGAGTGTGCCGTGCCTGATCTCAGGGAGCCGCCTGCGTCCCCACTTCCCACGGTAGATGGTCATATATATACATGCACGTGTAACTATACAAGGCTACTTTTAAAAACATAAATGGTTCAGAATTCATGCACAGTGGACTGTTGTTCTCCAAAGGCATTGCCTAAGTTCATTAAGGAAATTAAGTTTCAAAAAATCAACTGCTATTAAACTATTTTAACCATTTGGAAAGTTCTAAAGTGGAAAAAAGTAAACAGAGCAAAGACTATAAAACTCGTGTTGGAGATAGGGTATCAGGAATGACTTCCTAGAGGAACTGGTGCTTAGGCTTTTGAAGAATGAGTGGGAATCTGGCAAGCACGTGGTGGGAGAAGGGATGGGGAAAAGGAGTTCCAGACAGAGCAAGTCTTATGGGGCATGGAGCCCTTGGGAACTGTAAATAGCTCATTAATGTGAGAGCAAGAGTGATAGAGAAAGAGATGAGGGATGTTTGGGAGGGGGAAAGTACTCTTGGTAGATAGGAGGTAAGTGAAGAGACCCCATCTGCCCTGCTGTGGCTTTTTTGTATTATTCTTAAGTGATCCTCATTGAAAGGGGTTGGTTATAATCCTCGCACTATAGTATATACTTTTATTATCTTTGCTATCATACTATGTTGTTATTATGTATCTACAGTACTTTCCTCTTCTTTACTCCTTTAAAAAAATTTTCAGGGTTAAGGCCCAGTGTCTAACACAAAATAGCTATTGAATAAATAGCTGAAAATGAATTATAAAAGTTTGTCATAGAAGAATTTGTACACAAAGGTCATATAAGCTCTTTGCCTGGTCTCTTGTAAGAGGTAGTATCATCCCGTGTGTCATCAAGGATAATTACTTGCAGTTCCTTCTGGAGGAAACAGCACAGGTGCCTAGATTACCTGAGTGCTTTGCACTAAGAGCAAATGGTAATCTTGAGTTGATGTTAAAGTGTATTCTGGCACCATCTAGTGGTAATTGTCAGACCTAACCAAATTGAAAGTTTCATATTTGATAACCAAATTTAGAATTTCATATAGGTAAGCTTCTAATGTTTGGGGAATTGCTAAAGCATGGTATTTAATATCCTATTTCATTGAGCCTTTGCCACCATGTTCAAGTTAATAGTTATGCATTCAGTTATTTGATACACATGTGTATTTTAATTGTATTTTACCAACATGGTGCCTAGAGGTTTTGATAAACAAATTATTTGACATAAAATGGAATTGTAGAGAAACATGACCTCTTAGTGCAGCAGTTCTCAACCTGTGGGTTGCGACCCACAGGAGCTGTACTACAGGGTCATGGCATTAGGAAGGTTGAGAACCACTGTCTTATTGGCTCTAAAAATTATCTAGTCAGATCGAAAGTACATTGTTGGAGAAACCTGGAAACAGAACAACATTCTAATCTCATAACATTATTTGCTATTTCTCTATAGTCACAGAGTTCCAGCCTCATGAGGTCATTGTTTTTTAACATCCTTCTGTTTCTTTTTTTTCAAATGTTTTTTAAAACTAAAGAATCTTATCTTTTTAATTTTCTTTTATCTTGGAGATCCCTATTGAGCACGTACTTCATATTTGCAGGTTGAGACAGAAAGACTTGGGCAGTGAATCTTACCTTTTTGTTATTTTTGTAGGTCTTTGAAAATGCATTATGTAGACATTTTTTTCTTGTGACTTATAGTTGACTGACAGCTGATACAGGGAATAAGATCATGTGATCTCAATAGCAATATTAATAAAATTAAAACATTTATTAAAAATCTCCTTCATGCATAACATAATTAGAAGTATAAGATTAATTGCCTTTTTTATTTGATTTTTTATTGTTGGGGTAATTGCTTTAAAAAAAAAACAGAAAAGAAAAAATTTTTACCCAAGGTTAGAGGACTGGGGGTATAATTACCATCATTTTACAGATGAAGAACCTGAAACACGTGGACAATAAGTGGCTTTCACAGGGTCTCACGGCTATTACGTTTGCAGTGTGAACATTCAGATCCAGATGGAAAGGGCTCCAAATCAGGGTACTGCAATCACAGAAGACCTTAATGGAGTTTATAACTCTTAAATAAGTATTAACTAGTTGATAAAAATCTTGATTTAAATTTATTATTGACATCATCAATATCTGTTTTTTCCTATTCTTAATCACAGCTGACAGCCTTCCTTCCAGCATTAAACTCCCAGGAAGTTTAAAGTTCTTGCCTATTAGTCCCAAATGCTTATTTTTCCTGCCCTACTGGCCATACAGCAAGCATGACTGGAGACGATGCTTCTCTGGACCAGCATTTTATCAGTCTGGTTACTCCCTTTGTCCAGCTCTTGGAAACTGAGATACACCTGTGCTTTTTGGCAGGTGTAACACATTGGTGGCAACAATTTGTCCAAGCTCTGGGACACGAGCAACTGCATATGTGCAGATTACTGTATGAATAGTGGATTATGTGGATTTTCTAAATTTTATATTTAATATTTTCTTTGTAAACATAGGCACATAAATGTACATGATTGCAATCATACCGTACCCACTAGGGCTTTTTACTCCTTTTTCTTTGTCCTGTGGCCTTCTCTTCCCTGCCCCCATAGCTTTCTTCCTTCATTCCCTCCAGCCACATCACCCTACTATATATATAAAATGACGCATAAAACATAACACATGTTCTGTGTTCTTCCATGTGTACATGCTCATTCATAAGATATATCTGTGTACAGATATACATACAGATACGTATGTGGGATAGTTTTTTTAACCTTTGTTTTATGGGGAAAAGATAGGATTATATTGTCTTACTCAAAAAATACACATTACCTTTCAACCATTCCTAAGAATCTATCCCAAAGAAATAAAACACCAATCTATAATATTATATATCTATATATAATAGATATTACATATCTATTATTATTATCTATAATATTATATATGAGTGTTTCTTGCAGTATTATGGAATCATTGAATAAATAATAGTATGTCTACACTGTGGGATTTTAGGCAGTCATTAAAAAAATAAATTTGATTTATACCAGAAATGATTTCTCTACTCTTCTCTTTGTTACAAGTTCAATTTTTTTTTATTCATTTACCAACATTTCAGTGAGATTTCAAGAGGAAGAAGAAATAAATGTATATGGAAAGTCTTCTTTATAATTGAAAATCAGACTAAGTAGATTTCAAGACCTGTATTACCTTGTGTTGCTTTTCCTCCTTAAGCCACTGATGTGTCTTCACCTATTTTTAGTTGTTTTCCTCTTCTTACCTTTCTGTATTTTGGAAACAGGAAACCCACAGCCTCTAACAAGTTAAATTTTTTCTTTGCCTGGCTTTTAACCCCTTTTGGTCTTTTCTATCACTGGCATCTAAAGGGGCACAACCTCAAACATTGTCTCTAAAAGTTCACTCAGAACCAAGGAAATGTCAGTTCAGAAATTGTCCCTGGGACAGTTGGACTTGCCTGGAAATAAGACTCATAGGAAAGAAATTGCATTTCTCTATAAACACAGCTACGTCTTTTCTTTTGCTTCTGTACAGATTTGAGAAAGGGCGCATCTACACGTTCATTGGAGAGGTGGTTGTTTCTGTGAATCCTTACAAGGTGCTGAACATCTATGGAAGAGACACCGTTGAGCAGTATAAAGGACGTGAGCTGTACGAGAGGCCCCCTCATCTTTTTGCCATTGCTGATGCTGCATACAAGGCTATGAAGAGGAGATCCAAAGACACTTGTATTGTGATATCAGGTATTCGGAGGGGTCCCTTGTATTTCCAGGGTCTGCATGTTTAACTTATTTGTTATTCAGGGATCTGGACAATTAATTGTTTCTTAAGGTAAACTGAGCCATTTTATAGGAGAGGAAAAAATAATTAACATTAAATGCCAAATTATTTATGTCATTTCTGATCGCCCTCCAGTCTCGGTTCATTTATAAATACTTACTGCACTTGGATGACACCTTTGTAGACATAAGATGACATAGAAAATGCTTTTTTCTCTCCCAAAGATATAAAAGTACTAGATGAAATATAACAAAAATTATCTTGAATATGTAAAATTATTTAAAATAAATTTTTTTTTTCAAAATAAAATACAGAGGCGCCAAAAATGAAAGAAGAACTCAAAATCAGACTGGTGCATAGGAGCTAGTGTTACAGGTCCTATAGAGGCATTGGGACCAGAAATAGGGTTTCAGAGCTGAGGACCCAAGCTTTAAAGCCTTTTGAGGAGGATAATGAACTCTAGACCCCATGCACCCAAGAACTAGAGCTGAACTATCTATGGAAAGTTGAGACCTTTGGATTCAAACCCACCATCCCCGGTGTATGTGCCCGGTGCCCTAACCACTGAGCTATGGGTGAATCTCACACAGTGAAATGGGACAAGAAAAATGTCTGCCCACTCACCCAGGGTGGCCTCTCCCAAATTTGGGAATTTCTTGTGGTGCTAAATGACACCTCACATCTGCTTTAGTGGTATTATGCTTTTATTTATTTTATGTATTTTTTCTTTTGAGACAGAGTCTCACTATGTCACCCTCGGTAGAGTGCTGTGGCATCACGGTTCACAGCAACCTCAAATTCTTTGGCTCAAGCGATTCTCTTGCCTCAGCCTCCCAAGTATCTGGAACTATAGGCGTCCACCACAATGCCCGGCTATTTTTGTTGTTGTTGTTGCAATTGTCATTGTTTAGCAGGCCCAGGCTGGGCTCGAACCCACCAGCCTCAATGTATGTGGGCGGCACCCTACTCACTGAGCTACAGGTGCTGAGCCAGTTGTGTGCTTTTAAAAACATTTTTATGATCATTATGCCATTTTGGTTATCAAAACAACTCTCAGGCCCAGCACCCATAGCTCAGTGGTTAGGGCACCAGCCACATACACCAGGGCTGGTGGGTTCGAATCCAGCCCGGGCCTGCTAAACAACAACAACTACAATAATATAGCCAGGCATTGTGGCAGGTGCCTATAGCCCCAGCTACTTGGGAAGCTGAGGCAAGAGAATCAATTAAACCCAAGAGTTTGAGGTTGCTGAGCTATGATGCCATGGCACTCTACCAAAGGTGACATAGTGAGACTATGTCTCAAAAAACAATTTTCTGAGTGATTTGTAGAACAATTGTTTTTCTACTTTATAGATAAGAATATTAAAGTTTGGTCTTGGCGCCTGTGGCTCAAGGGGCTAAGGCGCCAGCCACGTACACCTGAGCTGGCAGGTTCGAATCCAGCCCGGGCCCACCAAACAACAATGACGGCTGCAACCAAAAAATGGCCGGGTGTTGTGGCGGGCGCCTGTGGTTCCAGCTACTTGGGAGGCGGAGGCAGGAGACTCGCTTGAGCCCAGGAATTGGAGGTTGCTGTGAGCTGTGATGCCACGGCACTCTTCCCAGAGTGACAGTTGAGTCTCTGTCTCAAAAAAAAAAGAATATTAAAGGTCAGAAGAATTAAGTAACTTAGTGTTGAAATCAGAGAATTAAAATCCTAGGGCTACATTTTATGAGACAAATTACAAAAACAATATTGGCATGTAGTAAAAGAACAGAAATAGACAATGTGTGTGTGAAATAAAAAGCATAACATCTCAACACCCTGAATATCTCATTCTCCCCACATTCTAGTAGTATCGGCTGTTAACAGCTTGCTGTTTATCTTTTTATTCATTTTCTTTTCTGGTGCAAATACTGTTGCCACAAATGCAAATATAATTATATTATAAAAGTAGGGTGTCGCCTGCGACTCAGTCAGTAGGGTGCAGGCCCCATATACTGAGGGTGGCAGGTTCAAACCCAGACCTGGCTGAACTGTAACAAAAAAATAGCCGGACATTGTGGCGGGCGCCTGTAGTCCCAGCTACTCGGGAGGCCGAGGCAAGAGAATCGCCTAAGCCCAGGCATTGGAGGTTGCTGTGAGCTGTGTGACGCCACGGCACTCTACCAAGGGTGATAAAGTGAGACTCTGTCTGTACAGAAAAAAAAAAAACGTATAGTAACATTATAGAGTTATATTATGCCTGCTATTATATAACTTGTTTTTCCAACTAACAGTATACAGTGGACATCTTTTTTTTTTTTTTTTGGAGACATAGTGTCACTATGTTGCCCTTGGTAGAGTGCCGTGGTGTCACAGCTCACATCAACCTCAAACTCTTGGGCTTAAGTGATTATTTTGCCTTAACCTCTTGAGTAGCTAGGACTACAGGTGCCCACCACAACCCTCGGCTATTTTTTGGTTGCAGTTGTCATTGTTGTTTAGCAGGCCTGGGCCAGGCTCAAACCCTCTAGCTTTGGTGTATGTGGCTGACACCCTACTCACTGAGCTACAGGTGGCGAGCCGGCAGTGGACATCTTTTCATTAGCTCACCCAGAAAGCTAGTGCATTCTCTTTCCAGTAAGTAATCAAATCATGATTTATTTATACACTTCTTTACTGATGGATATGTTAAAGAATTATTTTACCACCTTAAAGATTAAAAGAAATTCTCCTGTAGAAAATCAGGTTATACGACTTTAGCTATATCCACTTTTTGAGTCACTGCCTTATTTCTTTTCTGCTAGACTTAGGAACCACTGCCAAGTATTAAAACTTTAACCTTAGTTCATCACATTTTTATCCCAGAGTAAATCTTGATTTTATAGTCTATTCATTATTTTATTTCAATAATAGTTTTATTTTTCAACATATTCAGATCTATTAGAACCAATATTACATCAAGGCAGAATGAAATAACTCAAAAAAAGAAGCAAAAATAAATGAAACAATGCAATATGAGTGATTTTGAATGAATAAGCAATGCAAAAGTTTAAATTATTTTATGAAAAGATAGTTTACTATTGAATAAAATTATAATATTTAAGCCCTGCACAATTTTTTTCCCCCAGGGGAAAGTGGAGCTGGTAAAACAGAAGCCAGTAAGTACATTATGCAATATATCGCAGCCATCACCAACCCTGGTCAGAGAGCAGAGGTTGAAAGGTAAGGACAATCTAATAATGGAGGGAAATTCTGATTGGAGCTCCATTCTCTCTCTTTATAAGAGATAGAGTCTCACTGTATCACCCAGCCCGAAGTGCAGTGGTATTATCATAGCTCACTGTAACCTCCAACTCCTAGGCTCTGGGGATCCTTTTATCTCTACCTCCCATGTAGGTGGGACTACAGGCACACATGCCTGTAGAGTAATTTTTAAAATATTTTTGTAGAGATGGGATTTTGTTATCTTGCCCAGGCTAGTCTAGAACTCCTGGCTTCAAGGTTGGTCAACCTCTGTCTCCCAAAGTGCTGAGATTACAGGTGTGAGGCACGCCCCTGGCTGTTTTCTGTATAGTCATGGATAGGCCTACCAGCTCTGAAACGTGTTAAGCATTTTGGTGGTTAAACTACTTTGATTCTCTTGTTGTGTATTGTCTCTGTACTTTTATTTATATCACCCAATCTATTTCTAGATTTTTTTTTAATTAAAAAATTCTACTATGGAAAACTTTGGTAATTATAAGACAAAAAAATTACTCTGAAGCAGGCGAAAGTGTCCTCCTTCTGGTTAATAATTGCTACCTTAAATGTGGTCAGCAAAGTTGTTATAGTTTACATTGGGTAGGTTTTAGCTCTCACATGGGAGAGCCCTTGCTTTTTCTGCCACACAGGTGGGCTTTTTTTGTTACTTGTTTATTTTGGTTTTTTAAACTGTGCTCCGAGTGAAGTGGGGCTCTGGAAAGCAGACCCGTGCCTTCCCATCATCATTACAACCAGGACCTTCTGATAATGGAAGTTCTAAAAAGGTTCATTTTCTGAAAGGATTTCATGCTGTGCCATGCTGCTGCTCATGATAAGCTGTGCAGTAAAGCTGGTCTGTACTGTCTGCGGCCCAGCATTCAGGATAGTGCTGGCACGTGGTATTTGCTTAAGAGATATGTCAGAAATGAATGGATGTGTTTAGCTCAGGATTAATTTCCTTAAAGAGTCAGGAACACATCTACACATCACAACCTTCAGTTTTATAAACAGAAAGAAAGGATGCTGGGCTGATGGGAATGAAGAGAATTTAGATTCACCTACTCTGTGTTGGCTGTTTTTCATCATATTTGGGCTGGATTGTGTGGTCAGCAGAGGCATTTTTCTCAATTGTAATCTATCCTTGCTTCTGATTCTGACTTTGTGATTTAACTTGGTAAAGACAAGGGTAGGAGTAAATTGTCTTAATTTTCTTAAGCACTCAAGAGAGTAAATAGCTGAGAAGTAAATTATATTTCTAGTAGAGAAGAGTAAGGCATGTATAAATTTACTTATCTTTTACAAGCGTGTCTTACTGCAAGCAGTTCTCTCCCTTCCACACATACTTTTTTTTTAAGAGACAAGGTCTTTCTCTGTCACCCAGGATGGAACACAGAGGCATGGTCATACTCACTGTGATCTCGAACTCCTGGGCTCAAGTGATTCTCCAGCTTCACCACTGCCCCTTACCCCCCCACACACACACCAGTGAGTAGCTGGAATTACAGACATGTGCCACTGCACCCTGCCTTCTGTCTGGATTTGTAAGCATTTGCTAATACATGTATCCATACACACACTCACACGTGTGCACTCATACACACATGCTAGGATCCTCAACTGTGTATTATTTTGGAACTTAACTTCATGCTCATTAATATATCCTAGACATCTTTTCATGTCAGGACATACAGATGTGCCTCATTCTTTTTAGCATCTGCAAAATGTTTCATTATACTGGGAAATAAAAATGTATTTTTATCTATCTCTATTGGTGGATGTTTGTCGGTATTTTATTGATATTGCAGACAATGCTGCAGTCAGCATCTTTGGGTAAATTTTTGCATATGTTGTAGCAAACTCCAGTTTTTTAAAAGTCCTAGTCTCCCCTCTTGGAGGGTGACACAATTATAAGAAGGACTTTACCTAACAAATGCAGACAGTGTAACCTAATTCTTTGTGCCCTCCCATGAACTTGAAACAATAAAAATTTTTTTTAAAGTCCTACTCACTAAAACTCTTACTAATACTTTCATTTCTCTGTGTTGAAAGAGTGACGAATATGTTGCTTAAGTCCAACTGTGTTTTGGAAGCTTTTGGAAATGCCAAAACCAACCGCAATGACAACTCAAGCAGGTTTGGGAAATACATGGATATCAACTTTGACTTCAAGGGGGACCCTATTGGTGGACACATCAATAACTACTTACTGGAGAAGGTTAGTGCGCTTAATTTCTGAGGGTAATGTTGGTAAGTGCTGAATATTTAAAGCAATTCTATCTATAGAATTTTTTTATTGGTTCAAAGCTTTTAATCCTATCCTCCCTCCTTGATTAGCTTTCTATACTACGATATTCTCCTTTTGTGTTCTTTCAGTAGCATTTTCATAAGATCCAGGTGGAAAAAGTTACAGACTTGTAGATACAGATTTAAGTGTGTGTGTGTATATATATATATGGGGGTTGCTGGTGTGAGGGTGTGCCAACTGCTGGGTAAGTTTTAACCAAAAACTAATCTGGGACTAATCACTTCTCGTCTTTTTATACATCACCATTTTCATTACATTTTAATTTTAATTAATTTGATATTTTATTTTCTTCTAGTTTCTATTTGTTCACTGCTTTATATAGTAACATATTTATTTTATTTTATTATTTTTTTCATTTGCAACTGCATCTCACTCTGTTGCCCTAGGCTAGAGTGCCATGGCATCAGCCTAGCTCATAGCAACCTCAAAGTTCTGCCTTTAAGCAGTCCTCCCGCCTCAGCCTTTTGAGTAGCTGGGACTACCGATGTCCACAGTACTTGGCTAATTTTTCCACTTTTTGTAGAGATAAGTCTTACTCTTACTCAGGTTGGTCTTAAACTCCTGAGTTTTAGGTGATCTACCCACCTCCGCCTCTGCCTCCCAGAATGCCAAAAGATCCCAAGTAAAACTTTCCTCCTGGATGGCCAGGGAGGTTGTGTCCTAACTCACAGGGACTGTCACAGGACGTGACTGCAAAAGAGCATGTAGAGTGCATCCACCTGATGGTTACAGTTAAGCTTGTGCTTTACAAAGTTAAGTATTCACCTTGAATTGTACTCATATCTAAACTGATACACTTTCTCAGTTAAGGGTTTCCCATCCCAATTATGCCATAGCATCCTTTATGGCAGTATAGCACAGTCTAATCTTTATTTTTATTTTTTATATTGAAATCAGTATGTTAAGGAAATAAGTATTTTATCAGAATTAGTTGAAAATTGTCAGGAAATTCCAGGCATTATTTTTTTCCAGATGGCTTAACTTTTATGTATGTACTCAGTCAAATGCATCCTTTTGAATGAACAGCGTTCTGAGCCCTCTCCTCACATCAGTCTCTCTAGAGCAGCGGTTCTCAAACCACAGGAACTGTATTAAAGGGCCACGGCATTAGGAAGGTTGAGAACTACTGCTCTGGAGCCATCTAAGGTCAAGGTCCCCATGGATAATCAACTGATTTTATTACAGGATATAAGGCATTGCTCTTGGAAATGCCAACAGACCCTGGAGAAGGAAATGTTGAGCTAGTCCTCCCTAAGCATTCCTTCCTGTTCTCTCACTTCTAATCTTTACTCCCCACCAAATTCCATCTTTAACCTCAAGGTTAAAAAAAATTCAAAATTGTTTCATTCTTCAGAAAGTTTAGGGACCTCTGTTTTAAGTAGTAAAAAGATTTATCAAAAAGTTGCACAGTAAACCCCATAGAGAAAATTTAGTCGTAGGTGAGTATTGTCCACATGGTCATTAGGACATTTACATGCACTGTAATTACAGGATTCCCTGAGAAAGTGGATTCCGTTTTATTTTAGGGACACATTTTCAGGTTAACCATTTTAATGTGTTTTTTCTTAGTCTCGAGTGATTGTGCAACAGCCAGGAGAAAGAAGCTTTCATTCTTTCTATCAGGTTAGTGACCTCCTTTTATGCAGACAATTGGTCATTTGCATCAGTTGTATAAGAAATGAATATTTGTATCTTGAGTTCTCCCCTGTTCTGTGCCTCACATATCTCCATCGGCCCCCACACATCACATATTCTTCTTAAGAGATTAAACAAAGTGTGACTGTCACACAGAGCTAGCAGGTGGTTAGCGGCGCTGATGACTGCCTTGTATGAGCGTCACCCACATTTCTCTAAGACGTGGACAACAGTTTAATTACTGTGAAAACTTTTGAAATGGTACAGTCTAAATATGTTAAATTGATTTTATTTTGAATTGATGCCTTTCCCCCCTATTTGGGAGTTATAAAGACGGGAATATTTTGCTGCTTATAGAGACTATAAAGACATGATTACGTTTCAAAAACAACCAGGATTTAAAAATTCAAAGGAGAATTGTCTTCTTTAGCCCATCAAAGTTTAGAATAAAATTTGAATACCTCTTTTGGGAGTGCTTTTTTAAAGTAAAATCTTTGTTTTGTTTTGTTTTCAGTGTCTTTACATAAAGTTTTTGTTTTGTTTATTGTTTGGGATTCATTGAGGGCACAAAGAATTAGTTTACACTGATTGCATTTGTTAGATAGAGTCCCCCTTAAAATTGTGTCCCACTCCCAAGAGGTGTGCCATACACCGTGACCCACCCAGCCCCTCCTTCCTCCCCTCTCCCTGCTCCCTCATTCCTCTACCATCCCCTTGTATTTACTCACTACTGCCTTCATATCAGAATTGAGTACATTGGATTCTTGCATCTCCATTTCTTGTGAAGAAAAATGTGCTCTACCTCCATTTGGGTTAATACAAAAGATGTAATGTCTCCATCTTTTTTAATGGCTTAAGAGTATTCCATGGTATACATATACCATAGCTTGATAATCCATTCCTGGTTGGTGGGCATTTAGGCTGTTTCCACATTTTGGCAATTGTAAATTGCACTGCAGTAAGCAGTCTAGTGCAAATGTCCTTATGACAAAAGGGTTTTTTTTTTTTTCTTCTTCATAGATGCCTAGTAATGAATTAAATGGGAGGCCTAATTTGAGTTCTTTGAGGGGTCTCCATACTTCCTTCCAAAAAGGTTGT
Organism: Arctocebus calabarensis; assembly: GCA_963573935.1. Taxonomy (NCBI): domain Eukaryota; kingdom Metazoa; phylum Chordata; class Mammalia; order Primates; family Lorisidae; genus Arctocebus; species Arctocebus calabarensis. Next base: position 6,034 of record CAUYON010114747.1, on the reverse strand, counting down.
ATTAGTTTGCAGTCCCACCAGCAGTGTAAAAGTGTTCCCTTCTCTCCACATCCATGCCAGCATCTGCAGCTTTGAGACTTTGTGATGTGGGCCATTCTCACTGCAATTAGGTGATATCTCAGGATAATTTTGTTTTGCATTTCTTTGATGACTAGAAATGATGAGCATTTTTTTATACGTTTGCTAGCCATTCTCCTGTCTTCTTTAGAGAAGGTTCTGTTCATGTCTCTTACCCAGTGATATATGGGTTTGTTGGATTTTTTTTGTTGGTTGTTGATTAATTTGAGCAAAATCTTTTAAATAGCCTTCTGGTTGATAAGTCTTTACACCCAGGGAACAAGTTGAATACATTATTTTCATTTTTTAAAGCCCAAAATAATATAAACCAAGGCTAACAAATAACATCAGTGATCAACTTAAGCTATATTGCTTTGGATTTTTAAGAAGTAAAACTATAAGTTAGTGAGATTGACTTCCATACGTAAACTGTGAAAGTGACAGTACAAGTGAATACAATCCAATCAAGTTTAGTTTTTTCAAGGTAACTGCTTTAATAGATACTACTCATTTGTGTATACAAGTTTTGATATCTTTAGTTTAAAAATCAATTTTAAAAATCTGATAATTATACCTTTTATGTAAATAGAAACATACAATTTAATATAGAGAATTTTTTTAAATGCCTTCCAAAGTCATGCTCTATATAAATGAGCCATCAATATTGTATTTGTGTTTTGTTAGCAGTTTGCCACGTTTTAAACGAACTGTTTTCTGCCAAATATAAAAGAGTTCTGTTTGTTCCAAGAGTCCGGTTTTTCCCAGTGTTTTTCTCACTTGGATGAAAGTATTAAAATTTGTCTTTATTCAGCACTGCAGTCCTAGTTATCCAACTGCCCTTCTTTCCTGAGGTATACAGATTGATGAGGAAGAGCTGTTTCCTGGATGAGTCAGCACTTGAGTGTCTGCCTCTCACTGCTGTGGAAATACTGACTTTTTCTAAATTCTGAAACAACCATGTTGTGCCTATGTGAGCCTGCTGAGCAAGTGACTACAACAACCCAGGATCCTGTTTTACAAATGACCGTATTCAATGCTTGAGCTTTTTATACCAGTTATCTTGTGAATGAGATGAGACTTTTAAAGTAATTTTCTTCATGACTACATAGAATTCTCCATAACTGATGAAACTGAGCCTTTTACCTTCAGGGTGAAAAAAAAAAATTCGTCAAAGCTAGAAACAGCAAGATCTAATAACTAAATTAAGCCCAGAAAATGAATAAAAGCTAGATACCACTAAGTTAGACTATTTGGTTCCATGTATATTTTGCCAATTTATTTCTAATTAAATGCTTTTCAGCTACTCCAAGGAGGTTCAGAGCAAATACTGCGTTCTCTGCATCTCCAGAAATCACTTTCATCCTACAACTATATCCGTGTGGGAGCTCAATTAAAGGTGAGGATTTCTTCCTTCAGATTGCTCAGATGTGCAATCAGAGAATCAGAAGGGACATTAAATAAATACCTGGTCAAGACTGATGCCTTCAAGCAAATAAAAGTTTCTTCTGTTCTATTTTTTAAATCCTCAGGGACAGAGAGAGTCAATACATTATTGAATCAACAACCCTGCTTAACAGCTCATCGCTGTTATTTTATCACCACCTAATAGGAAGGAAATTTTTTTCTATGTTCAATATTTTTTCCTAATCTTAATCCTGTTCCTATTCCTTTTATTTTGACACTACAAAAATGTTGATAGGACTAGGATGTCTACCTCCCAAGATTTCTTACCCTTCGGCCAAAGGCAAGTTAGTAAGACAAAATAAAACTAGAAAGCACTTTGATTCTGCATTCACTGTTTTTTTTTTTTTTCAAGTATTAATTTTGATGTATCCTAGAAATAGTTTTCTGACTCTTGAAGCATTTCTATTCAGCCTTTTAAGATTTTCCATTTTTTTTCCTTTGCCTTGCATACAAGCACTTGCCCACACATATGCAGGCACATTTTTTCTCTTTTATTTCTAGTTAACTTTCTGCTAGTCATTTTACAATTCTAGTAATATAATAGTATGTTGATGGTAGATTATAAAACAAGATGGTAAAGCATAAAATTGCATAGAATAAGCTGTGGAGGGAATACAGATCACAATGTTCATTGTTTTTTCTGGATGGGTGAGATTATGGATATTTGTGTTCTGCTTTTCCATATTTAAAGATGTTTCTGTAATAAAAAAATGCATTGCTTTTGTAGTTGGGAGAGAAATAAACTATAAAAGAGAAGGAATAGGATTAAAAATTAAAAGAAAACATTGAACATGGAAAAGAAGTTCTTTCCTGGGCAGCGCCTGTGGCTCAGCGAGTACGGCGCCAGCCCCATATACCAAGAGTGGCAGGTTCAAACCCGGCCCCGGCAGAACTGCATCAATAGCTGGGTGTTGTGGCAGGCGCCTGTAGTCACAGCTACTCGGGAGGCTGAGGCAAGAGAATCGCCTAAGCCCTGGAGTTGGAGGTTGCTGTGAGCTGTATGATGCCACAGCAAGGGCAATAAAGTGAGACTCTGTCTCTGCAAAAAAAAAAAAAAGTTCTTTCCTATCAGATGGTGATAGAATATAGTAATGGGTTATTAAGCAAGCTTGTTGATTCAATAATGATCGTAGTCAAAATCCAAAATAAAGATGAACCCAAATGAAACAAAAATGCGCTAAATCTTACCTTCCAGAGAAGATTACTGATAATGGTCTGTGTCTATATTTATAGTTAGAATCATACAGTAAATCCTGATTAAATAAACCTACTTTTCTTATATTACAATCTAATCATTAATATCCGAAGTAACAAATATAAACTGATGTTATAATTTTAATAGCTATAAAATATTGTACTGTATCTTAACCAGTCCTAAAACGTAGGCATCATATACAATTAAGATATTTTGGATTATGATTAAGAGAAGACCAGATCAAAATTCTCCAAAAGCAGTAGAGAATTTAGTTATCTCACCTAACAAGAAACCTAGAGAAACCCTAGTTCCAGAATTGCCTTAACATTGTTGATAGGGACCCAGGCTTTTTGTTGTTTATTTTCCTCAGCATAGCCATACCGAGTGGACGGCCTTGTTCTTTCAGGCTGGTTTTCCTCATGGTCCCAAAATGGCATCAACACTTCCAGGAGTCACAAGCAGAGGAAATGTTCATGGCTTGTGTCCCTTTATATGCTAAGGAATGCCCCCAGGACCCTCCCTTCAACCATTCCCTATACTTTCCTTCACATTTTATTACTGATTAGAATGGCATCACACGCCTGTGGCTAACTCCTCACTTGGAAAGGGTAATAAGACCACCATGATTAATGAAGATTTGCCTTTGGGGGCTAGATGGAGCCCAGTCATGGAGATCATGCACACTTGGAGAAGAGTAAACAAGTCAGGGTTCTTATCAGCAAGAAAGAAATGGGGTAGGGACTGGGAATGGCTCTTAGATAAGCAGTCAAAAATTCCCCACAGTGGGACATTTAGATGTTTTGTCCAGTTATTTTGCAATTGCAATATGGTTGCAGTTTGTTTGTTTACTTTGAGACAGAATCTCACTCTGTTGCCCTGGGTAGAGTGAGGCGTTATCAGCCTAGCTCACTGCAACCTCAAACTTCGGGACTCAAGCAATCCTCCTACCTCAGATTCCCAAGTAGCTGCGACTATAGCCATGCACCATGATGCCTGGCCAATTTTTTCTATTTTTGGTGGTGTTAGGGTCTTGTTCTTATTCAGGGTGGTCTAGAACTCTTGAGCTCAATAGATCCTCCCACCTCGGCCTCCCAGAGTACTAGGATTACAAGGGTAAGCCACCGCGCCTAACCATAGTGGCAGTTTATAACAGTAATAACTGATATTTCTTGAGTGTTTTTTTTTTTTTATGTACTAAGAACTAGGGAGATACTTTATATAAGTCCTAATTCAAGTTATTCAATTCTCATTACTTTCCCATAAGAAATACATTATTATGCCCACTTTATCCATGAGGAAATTGAAGCTCAACAAGATAAGTATCTTGCCAAGGTAAAAACAAAACAAAGGAAAAAAAACTACAAAAACCCTGGTAGGTGGAAGAGGAGCTTGCCTTGTTGTCTCCTGTACACTAGAGGAACATGTTATCACAAGGCAGAGAGGCCCCCTCCTGAGCCCTTCTTCAGGAGGGGAGCATCGGGCCAGATCTCTGTGTCCAGACAAGAGGAGGAACTCACCAACACAAGGAGTAGTCAGCAGTCTGTGGCAGAACTAATGTAAGCAGTTACCATTGCTTTGTTGTGAATTTCTGTTTACACACTTGTATTTCCAAAGTGATGGCCACAGCTCCTTAAAGGCAGGTGATTGACTTTTTAACATCCTGCACCTGTTACAAGATTTGACTTACCAAATGTTTACTGAATAGTCCCAGACTATTTAATAGCTTGCCGAAAGAGCCAAGGGTGGTGCTTTGCTTTTGGAGACTTGCTTTTTCTCACCTGGGAAATAAAACATCTGGTTATACAAGAGTAGGAGTGTTGTTGTCAGACTGTACAAGACAGATTGTAGAACAAAGAGCCACAAACGGCGATAGCCCAGCATGATTCTGGAGGCTCTCACAGTCGGCATTTCCATTTGTCATCTCACATCCCATGCTGCTGCCTCCCCCGATCAGGGAGCGGTAACTGGCTTCTTTGATCCAACTCAGGACTTGCTCCCTCACCGAAGGTTCTGGAAAAGGGCACAGTGCTTACTTTGGGAACTTGAATTTAGTTTCATAACTGCTGGATTTTGATGCTTGCATGAAATGTCTGTGACTTAAATTTTCCATTTTCATCCCTAGTCTTCAATCAGTGATGCTACAGAATTCAAAGTAGTAGCTGATGCCATGAAAGTCATTGGCTTCAAACCTGACGAGATTCAAACAGTGTATAAAATTTTGGCTACTATCCTTCACTTGGTAAGTAGGGACGCCTCCCAGAACATACCCTCCTGCTGTGGAGACAGGATTTTGTAGAGGATTTTGTTATTTTCTGTGGCGGTTTAAAACGTAATATGTTTAGATAAAATATTGGTCATGTTTTAAACAAATTATTACATAGGTTCTGTCCCTCATTTTTTAATAATATGAGAGACGTTCCAAGTCACTGTAGGGTGGGGACTATGTCTTCAGTTGCTTGTCTTACTGGTATTGTCAACCTTTGAACTACTTAATGAAAAGATAGTAGAGGCTCGGCGCCTGTGGCTCAAGTGGCTAAGGCGCCAGCCACGTACACCTGAGCAGGCAGGTTCGAATCCAGCCCGGGCCCGCCAAACAACAATGACGGCTGCAACCAAAAAATGGCTGGGCGTTGTGGCGGGCACCTGTAGTCCCAGCTACTTGGGAGGCGGAGGCAAGAGACTCGCTTGAGCCCAGGAATTGGAGGTTGCTGTGAGTTGTGATGCCATGGCACTCTACCCAAGGCAACAGCTTGAGGCTCTGTCTCAAAAAAAAAAAAAAAAATAGTTAAGGGTGGCACCTGGGGCTCATCAAGTAGGGCACCGGCCCCATATACCGAAGGTAGCAGGTTCAAACCCCGCCTCGGCAGAACTGCAAAAACAGAAAAATAGCTGGGCGTTGTGCCGGGTGCCTATAGTCCCAGTTACTCGGGAGGCTGAGGCAGGAGAATCGCCTAAGTCCAGGAGTTGGAGGTTGCTGTGAGCTGTGTGATGCCACTCTACAGAGGGTGACAAAGTGAGACTCTATGTCTACAAAAAAAAAAAAAATAGCCAAGCGTTGTGGTGGGCACCTCCCTCAGCTACTTGGGAGGCTAAGGCAAGAGAATGGCCTAAGCCCAAGAGCTGGAGGTTGCTGTGAGCTGTGATTCCACGGCATTCTACCAAGGGCAACAAAGTGAGACTCTGTCTCTAAAAAAAAAACTAATAATAAAAATAATGAATGTACCCAGCTACTCGGGAGTCTGAGGCAAGAGAATCGCCTAAGCCCAGGAGTCGGAGGTTGCTGTGAGCTGTGTGACGCCACGGCACTCTGCTGAAGGT